>PISX010007607.1:0-87820 GCA_004024625.1 Mellivora capensis | reverse complement strand
TGATTAGGTCCCTAGCCTTTGGTACTGTCTCTTGTTCTTTTTTTTGTGGTGAGTTTTTCCACCTTGTCATTTTTTCCAGATAAGATTATAAGAAGGAGCAAATAAAATACTAAAAGGGTGGCAAAGACCCTAGGAAAATGCCCTTTAAAGAAGAAATTGAATTAACTGCAAGACTAAAGAATCATGGGGAGAAAGCCATGAATTCCGCGCATTGCTTTCTCCTCCTCTGGAGTTCCGCTGCCCTCCCTGTTAAGTGAACTTGGTCTTGGCTGGATTTCTTTTGATCTTCTGGGGGAGGGGCCTGTTGTAGTGATTCTCAAGTGTCTTTGCCCGAGGCAGAGCTGCACCGCCCTTACCAGGGGCAGGGCTGAGTAATCCCCTTGGTTTTCGCTTTTAGGAGCTTTTGTTCCCTGAGCGCTTTCCGTAGAGTGCTAGAGCAATTTTTTAATAAAAGGTAACTCTTTTTATCTCAAAAGTTAAAGAGAGAGAAGGAAAAATGGAAAGAAAATGATTTTACTGAAAATTTAGGGGGCAGGGGAGTAAATTCAGAAATGTTCAGGAAGCAAAAAAAGAATCTGGGAACTAACTGCCAATACCATTAGCCAATACAATATTCTTTTTGCAATTTACTCTCGATTCTATAGCAAAGTGTTGAGACCTAGGTTAAGAAAAAGCTAGTAAATAGAATTAATTCAAATGTTTACAGCTGTACAAACACCTGTTTCTTTGGAAAATATATAAAACACTTTACAAATCAGACTGGTCTTTTCTTATGTAAATTAGAAGAACTACTGTTCAAGTGCACATGCTCCCTTAAAACTCTCAGCCAGGACTGATCTGGGTAAATAAGCAGTCAAATGTAAAAGAAAATGCAGACAATTTATCCACATCCCTTCACTGCCCTGCTTTATTACTACTTTTTTTTTTTTAAGATTTTATTTATTTATTTTACAGAGATTACAAGTAGGCAAGAGAAGCAGGCAGGGAGAGAGAGGAGGAAGCAGGCTCTCCGCGGAGCAGAGAGCCTGATGTGGGGCTCGATCCCAGGACCCTGGGATCATGACCTGAGCCAAAAGCAGAGGCTTTAACCCACTGAGCCACCCAGGCGCCCCTTAATTACTACTTTTAATATATGTGCTATTCATAAAACTTCACTGTGTGCAGAGCAAGAGAAAAAGTAAAACTAAAATCTGACAGGAACTGGGTATACTAGCATTATATACCACTGCCAAATAAATGGTCTTCCTGGACTCATTTGAATTACCTGCCAGAAGAGCTCAAAAATGCTACTTCAGCTCAGGTCATGGTCTCAGGGTCTTGGGATCGAGCTCCGTTTTGGGCTCTCTGCTTGGCAGGGAGCCTGTTTCTCCCTCTCTCTCTGCCTGCCTACTTGTAATCTCTCTCTGTGTCAAATAAATAAATAAATCTTTAAAAAATAAAATAAAATTTTAGAATCATTTTGTCACTTTCTACAAAAACAGAGATACTATCTGTAGTAATTATTTTGAGGAAAAAGGACAATTTTACAGTGTTACATATTTCCATTCCAAGTATGGCACATTTCTCCATTTAGTCTAATCTACTTTTACTTTCTTCAGTAGTGTTTTTATGAAGTCTTCAGCCTATTCACATAAACTATGCTTATTTCTACACTTTAAGTCTTGTTCCTTTGTGAAGATGTTTTCCTTTTAAACCATCTAGCTGGGATGCCTGGGTGGCTCAGTTGGTTAAGCAGCTGCCTTCAGCTCAGGTCATGATCCCAGCGTCCTGGGATCGAGTCCCACATCAGGCTCCTTGCTTAGCAGGGAGCCTGTTTCTCCCTCTGCCTCTGCCTGCCACTCTGTCTACCTGCGCTCGCTCGCTCTCTCTCCCTCTGACAAATAAATTAAAAAAAAAAAAAAAAAAAACCATCTAGCTGATTAATGCTGTCCAATAGTTAGCACCAGTTTTCATATATCTTAAATCAGTCCACCTTACTCTTATTAGTTCTAAATATTTCTATTTTATCTAAACAAAATTCTATTTTATTCTAGAGGTTTTCATTTGCTTTTTATTTTTTTAATAAATAAAGAATTACTGTTTTGATTTTCGCATACACATGAAGAATACAGCAGAGAATTTTTATATGTTCTAAAATCATATGGGGAAATGAAATTTTAACAAATCAGAGACCATATTTTAATAAACATGCAATACTTCCCTATTGCATACCTCCAACTACTGTTTAATGTTTCATCACCTGTTACTATACATGTTTGTTTTTTTTTTTAAAGATTTTATTTATTATTTTGATAGATAGAGATCAGAAGTGGGCAGAGAGGCAGGCAGAGAGAGAAGAGGAAGCAGGCTCCCCGCTGAGCACAGAGCCCGATGCGGGGCTCGATTCCAGGACCCTGGGATCATGACCCAAGCCGAAGGCAGAGGCTTTATCCCACTGAGCCACCCAGGCGCCCCTACATGTTTATTTTTTTAAATCTCAATAATCTCTGTGCCACCTCCATACGGGCCTCAGTAAATGTTAGTTTCCATTCAACCACTTCCCCCAGCATGGACACACAACCTTCTCTTACTAGCCCACAACAGAGGAAGTCAACTTTCTGATGGTTCAAGTTTTATTTATTTTTTTTAATTTATTCATTTATTTGACAGACAGAGATCACAAGTAGGCAGAGAGGCAGGCATAGAGAGAGAGGGGGAAGCAGTCTCCCCGCTGAGCAGAGAGCCCAATGTGGGGCTCGATCCCAGGACCCTGAGATCATGACCCGAGCTGAAGGCAGAGGCTTAACCCACTGAGCCACCCAGACGCCCCCTGATGGTTCAAGTTTTAACAGAAGACTATTAAGAGCACAAAATTACTCAGCTGGCTCAATAGACAAACTAGTCCAAAGCCCACAGGCCCAAGCCAATCTCTTTACAGGGCTTTCCTGCACTGTTCCCTGGATATCCCCCAGCCAAGACCACCTGCTTATCCATCACCCCATCTGCCTACTCACCAGAGGGCCTACCCTCCCTCCTGCCAAAAGGCAGACTGATCATTAGTACTTGTCCAGCATTATAGCTGCTTGCCTGTCCAACATTAGCACGGCTTGCCCATTTACAGATCCTACTGACTGCACTCCTAGCTCCAAGAATGTGCCTCTTCAGCTGCAAGGCTTGTGGCCTCATCACCCTACTTTAAGACCACCCATGAAAGAATTTAGAACACATTCAGACTCCTCAGAATTCAAGGTTTTCCAAGTCACAGCCTGCGGAGATTTGTCTCTTCCTTAGATATGACTGATATGGCCTTCCTAATGTCATGCCTTTCAGAAAAGATCATTCCCAGGGCACCTGGCTGGCTCAGTCAGCTAAGCATCTGCCTTCAGCTCGGCCTGTCATCTCAGGGTTCTAGGATTGGCCCCTAGTCGGGCTCCCTGCTCAGCAAGACGTCTGCCTCTCCCTCTGCCCTTCATCCTGCTGCTCTCTCTCACGCTTTCAAATAAATAAAATCTTAAGAAAAAAAAAAGAAGAAGAAGAGATCATTCTTTGTTACTCCTAGGACCGTGCCCTATCAGAGCTACAGAACAACCACATGGGAACACAATAGTATCACGTGTTACTTTATTTCACTCTACCTCTAATCACACATTCACACCCCAAATTCCTCCAACTACAACAATTCTACTTGTCTCTGAACTCTATTTGGAATTCAATGCCACAAATTTTAACATTCCATTTTTCTTGAATTCCTTCATGTGCCTTCGTATTTCCAACTGTGAAAATGCCTGAAGCAGAGCTTCTTAACATGGAGTACATGAACTCCCTAAGGAACTGTGAACACTACAGAATTAAATATAAAAGTCTGTGTGCGTGTTTTTTCTAGGGTTAGGGTATACAGTTTCACGAAGTTCTCAAAAGGGACCCAAAATAGATTAAGTCTTGAATTTCTCTGTACTGTCTATAGAAACAAGCAGAGCAATGAACACATTCCAGGGCCCAGTAAGTGTTTGTTGGCTGGCTGTATACATAAGACCACTTCTAGTTTTCTCACTCTTTGCATAAAATAGTTTTTTAAAAATATGGGAAGGTACTAATTTCATTCATTCAAGAGACATTTACACTGTGCCTGTCCTATGTGGGAAAACACTATGCTAGGCAACAAGGATTAAAAAAACGAAACAGGGGGTGCCTGGGTGGCTCAGTGGGTTAAAGCCTCTGCTTTCGGCTCGGGTCATGATCCCAGGGTCCTGGGATCGAGCCCCGCATCGGGCTCTCTGCTCCGCTGAGAGCCTGCTTCCTCTCTCTCCCTGCCTGCCTCTCTTGCCTACTTGTGGTCTCTATCAAATAAATAAATAAAATCTTTAAAAAAAAATAAAAAAAAAAACGAAACAGGGGCACCTGGGTGGCTCAGTGGGTTAAGCCTCTGCCTTCAGCTCAGCTCGTTATCTCAGGGTCCTGGGATTGAACCCGAGTAGGGCTCTCTGCTTGTCAGGGAGCCTGCTTCCCCCTCTGTCTCTGCCTGCCTCTCTGCCTACTTGTGATCTCTGTCAAATAAATAAATAAGAACTCAAAAAAACAAAAATAAGACAAAACAGTATTCATGCGCAAGGAGCTCAAAGTATAATAGGGGAGACAAAACATCTAATTATATAAAACAACATGGCATAAAGGCAATACAAAAGATGCTGAGAGTGGGCTTATGTGTGGCTGCTGAAATTAGAAGAGTATTAAACAACTGATAGTCAGTTAAGATCAGTGAGCAAAGAAACAAACACTGGAAATACACACACAATTAAGAACACTTTAACAGAAATGAAGCCTAAAAATGGGCAGGGAAGAAATGATGAATAAAACATATGAAAAACAGGGGCGCCTGGGAGGCTCAGTTGTTAAGCATCTGCCTTCGGCTCGGGTCATGATTCAGGGTCCTGGGATCGAGCCCCACACTGGGCTCCCTGCTCAGCAGGAAGCCTGCTTCTCCCTCTCCCACTCCCCCTGCTGTGTTCCCTCTCTCACTGTCTCTCTGTCAAATAAATTTTAAAAAAAAATCTTAAAACACACACACATGAAAAACAGAAGAGCAGCTTCTGAGGGAGGATGAAACCCACAGTGTCAAAAACCATAGTAAAGTCTGCAAGACTACAAAGGACCAAGCAATGAGAGGTTAATTCCAGGTAGTCCCCCAGTAGTGAACATAAAAGTCAGATTATGTTGCAGGAGTCAAAAGAAACTAATAAGAGTTAAGATGTTTAGGTAATGGAGTGCTTGGGTGGCTCCGTCAGTTAAGGGTCTGCCTTCGGCTCAGGTCATGATCTTGGGGTCCTGGGATCAAGTCCCACAATCTGCCTCTGCCCCTCTCCCCCATGCTCTCTCTCAAATAAATAAATCTTTGAAAAAAAAAAAAAAAGAGTTTGAATAAGAAAGGAAGAAAGGATAGTAAGTAGGAGTTCAGGATAAAAGGGAATCCTTTTCAGGAAGGGAGGGACTTGAATAGGTTTTCTGGCTAAAGGGAAGCACTAACTAGAGAGAAAAAGATTGAAGAGTCTAGAAACAGAGGTAACATAAAAGAGCAAGAACCCAGGAATGGTAAAATAGAGTCAAGGGCATGACCAGAGAAGTTGGGATTCAGCAGGAAGTGAAACATCCTATTTATTAAAACCAAAGGAAAGAGAGTAGCGACAGCAAGGGGAAGATAAAGTTGAAGGTAGGGGAGGGAGCAGCTGGTTGATGACGGAGGTCTTTCCCAATAACTACTTTCCTCATTTGTGATTTTTTTCAGTTATTGTGACAAAAAGCTGGTAAGAAAACTGACTCTTCAAACTAAATCCAATTTCAATGGTCACAAATAAGGAATAGATGAAATTACACAGCATTAGAGCCAAAGCATGAGTTAGAGACAAAGTATGTTCTAAATTATCTCACCAAAGACAGTACAGTATGTATTTTTGATCAGCCCTAACAACCCAAACACAGTAGGAAAAAAGATCTAGGACGGAAGTTGGCAATATTTTTCTGTAAAGAACCAGAAAATATTGTTTCGCTTTGTAAGCCATATAGTCTCTATTACAACTACTCAATGTTATCACTGTAGCATCAAAGTGGCTATAGACAATACATGAATAAACAGGCATACCCTGTTAAAATAAAACTTTATTTAGCAATGAATGGATCTGGCCCACAGGCCTTAAGTTTGCTGACCCATTCTTTAGACTGAGAACACAGCAAAGGAAATGAACCGGTAGAAAATAGCGTAAGTTAGGAGAATGAAATAAGAAAGTAGACACAGGGGTCGTCTGGATGGTTCAGTCAGTTAAGCATCTGCCTTTGGCTGGGATCTTGATCCTAGGGTCCTGGAATAGAGCCCCTGTTCAGCTGGGAGCCTATTTCTCCCTCTCCCTGCAGCTACCCCCTCTCTCCGTCAAATAAATAAGTAAAATCTAAGGAAGGAAGGAAGGAAGGAAGGAAGGAAAGAAGGGGCCACAAAACTAAAATGTAGTTGAACTGAGGTATTAAATCCAAAACAAAACATGAATAAAGGAGCAAAAGAAAAAGTGGAAAGAGAGTGAAGGAAAAAAGCAGACAGAAAAACACTAGAAAGAGAAAAGAAACCAAGTAAAAAGTGAGTAGAGATAATACACCAACTCCAAGGTAGAAAAATGCAGACACCAAAGCAACTGAATGCCCTAAAAAATAGGTGGCAAAATGAAGCGGATAAAATGAGAGCATCCCAGCTCTGTCTGCAATGGAATTCAGATAAAGTATAAAACAAACACTAATTTTCCAGTGATAATCTGATGGTCTAACTATGGAGGTGCAAAAGGAACCCAGAGCTTACAAAATAGTAGTTACACTTTTCATTTTGTCTGCAAATCAATCTGGTAACATATTCATTCATGAGATCAAACTAAATTTATCCACCATATCATAAAAAAAATTATTTCTAGGCCTCTTATTCACTTGCATATGTGTATGAATAGGACAACCTTATAAACATATTAAAATGAAAAAGACAAACATAAAATCAATAAAGTCAGCATTAAGAAGTTAAAAGTCGGGGCGCCTGGGTGGCTCAGTGGGTTAAGCCTCTGCCTTCAGCTCGGGTCATGATCCCAGGGTCTTGGAATCGAGCCCCGTATCGGGCTCTCTGCTCAGCGGGGAGCCTGCCTCCCCCTCTCTCTCTGCCTGCCTCTCTGCCTACTTGTGATCTCTGTCAAATAAATAAATAAAATCTAAAAAAAAAAAAAAAAGTTAAAAGTCGTAATAACCTAACTTTTAAAAGTCCCCCAAAAAATAAAGCCAAAGATTTAAAAAAGAATCTTAAATAATATAATAATTTGCATATTTATATTGAACAAGAATTTTTTTTTTTTTAACCTTTGGCTTTATTTGTGGGGGAAATCATTTAAGGTAAATGCAGATTTATTCTGACACAGCTAAACAACAAATTAGACCACATAATTTATGTCACAGTAGTACAATGTTTAAGAACATGATTTGGGGGGCGCTTGGGGGGCTCAGTCACTAAGTGCCTGCCCTCAGCTCGGGTCATGATCCCAGGATCCTGAGACTGAGTCCTGCACTGGGCTCCCTGCTCAGTGGGAAGCCTGCTTCTCCCTCTCCCACTCCCCCTTACTTGTGTTTATTCTCTCACTGTCTCTGTCAAATAAATAAATAATTTTTTAAAGACTTTATTTATTTGTCAGAGAGAGAGAGAAGGAGAGCACAAGCAGGGGGAATGGCAGAGGCAGAGGGAAAAGCAGGCTCCTCGCTAAGCAAGGAGCCCGATGTCGTACTTGATACCAGGACCGCAGGATCACGACCTGAGCACTAGGTTTGTGTCATCACTTTACCAAGTCACTGAATTGTGTCTTAATTTCTGTAATTAATGAACCATGCCAATTAATATTCTAAAAAAGTTTTCTTTATACTAATTATTATCTCCAAAATAATACTTATAGAGGGCAACTTCTGCCAGACAGTATTAAAAACCTGGCTTAAGAGACCTGAAATCCAAAATAATTTAAAAATTTAAAAAATAAGTAAAAAAAAAAAGAGAGAGATCTGAAATCCTAAACACATGACTTAATACTATTTTCAGGATACTATGCACTAGACACTACTTTGTAATTCACTAAACCACTACAGTCTTTATATAAAATAATTTAAATTATTCCACTATGGGATGTCCTCATCAAGAAAACTGTATTATATTTATGTATACAGCAAAATACATCCAGCCTGTTATGAGTGTACTGAACACCGTCAAAGCTGTCACTCTGTACTGTATGTTCTTGGCTTTCTACAATGAACACAAATTATCTGAGAAATAAAGACATAAGAAAATAATAAAATAAAAAATTTAAAGACATCTTGAAGAGGATCGAAAAATAGGATACCATAGATATTTCCAAGTAATATTTATTTTTCCAAATTTGGGAAATGCCAATTCACTTTAAGAACAAAAAACAAAGTCTACTGTGAATGGCTGTTAGCTAAAAAGCCTGGTACCCAACAGAGTAAGAAATATTTTGTTGCTGTGGCCCATACTTTTTCTAGAGTATTATGTATTAAATTCAACTGTAACTGTATTTTTGTGGTCCTAGGCATAAACAAGATCAACTCCAAAGGCAGAAACTAAAAAAAAAAGACTTGTATTCTTGTATGGGCCATTGAAAGAGTCTTAGAGTTGTGAATCAGAAACACAGACATCGGGATGCCGGGGTAGCTCAGTCAGTTAAGCGGCTGCCTTCGGCTCAGGTCATGATCCCAGCGTCCGGGGATCAAGTCCCACATCGGGCTCCTTGCTCTGCAGGAAGCCTGCTTCTCCCTCTGCTTCTGCCTGCCTCTCTGCCTGCCTGTGCTCACGCTCTCTCTCTCTCTGACAAATAAATAATAAAATCTTAAAAAAAAAAAAAAAAAGAGACATCTGAGTACAAGGTATAAAAACAGAACACAGTGCTTTCTGCAGCATGGCAAAGCGGTTAAAGGTACCTAGCCTCTGAAAAAAACAAGCTAACTATATGTGAGAGCCTTGTTAAGGGTCCAAGAGAAAGGCTTTAACTTTCTAGGGACTTGTATTTCTAAATAACAGTGTAGAAAAATGAATACAACAAAAACAGCTGTTGGTACAGACTGAATAATGAAAATCAAAAATTGTAGCGAGTTAAAACTCTAAGAGAATTGACTAAAGAATTTGACCAGAAAAAAAAAATCAATTTAAGAATTTTAGAACCAAGTTCAAAATTGCCAAAAGAGCCTTTCAACATGTTATGAACACTCAACACTGCAAAGAATGCTCTCCAAACAAGTAATAGCATTCCCATATTTCCCTCCTCAGTGGACATCTGAAACAGATTAAATTTTTTTTAATTTAAGATTTTATTTATTTATTTGATCAAAAGAGATGTCAGAGAGGCAGGCAGGGAAAGAGGAGGAAGCAGGCTCCCCGCTGAGCAGAGAGCCCGATGCGGGGCTCAATCCCAGGACCTTGAGATCATGACCTGAGCTGAAGGCAGAGGCTTTAACCCACTGAGCCACCCAGGCGCCCCTGAAACAGATTAAATTTTAATATAACTACATCACCCCTTTTATATCATCAAAACATACTCCCATACTCTGAATTTTTTTTTAATATGCATGTTCTACTTCTTTACCTTTTTCATCTTCATTGGACAATTGTTTTTCCATCCACAGCTCTTTGGCTTTCTCCCTGAGACCTGTGCTTTATTTCCAGGTCACAAAACTAAAACATTTATAGAACTAAAAGCATAATAAAACTAAATAAGCATGATTTATAACCATTTTAAAACTAAAAATTTATAAACTAAAGAACTGTAAGCCAAATAGGAAAAGAAATTTCAGCTGAATATGATCTATAGCATTCTTGACCATTAAACTGTAGAAAATCCTTTACAAACTTTAATAGAACTCTTATTATCTAACCTACCAAAAGTACCAAGGACTGTTCCTCTGAAGTTTTAAATATTTTTCAACAAAAATGCATTAAAATTCCCATGTTATTAGACAGATTATTCTTTAATCTTAAACAGGTTATTCTTTAAAAAAAAAAATTCTTTAAAAGGGGAAAAAAGTCTGTATAATTGATGTACAGAGTCCTTGTTTAAATAAATCTTATAAACCATGAAGCATATTTAGGAAATCAAAATTTACCTCTTCTTGCATAACTGGAGTCCATATCTTTAAACTGTACCACAACAAAGTCTGAACACTTGAACAAAATACTCTCCATTATTTCTTCACGTTTTGGCCCCGAACTGGATTCCATACTTTTCTCATGTGCAGCATCAAGTACCAAATCACACTAAAATGAGAAGCATGAGTAAATATTCAAATTACTTATAAAATAAAATATGACAGGGATTCTTCAGCACACCAAGGTACTATTTCTTATGTCTTTAACAAAAATAATCTATCTCAAAAGAACCTTATAATCATAAGTTTTATAATCATAAGTTTTTCTCAAAAATATGACCTATTATTTATTCCATTATTCAAAATCCTCTTATCTGAAAGTTGGTCCTTGCTACCACTCTGTTTTAAGTACATTAATGGTGATGATAAAGAAAATAATGAACCACTCAATACGTCTTCTAGCCTCCAATGCTTGAAAAGGTCAAGATGTTTTAATTAGCACACAGAGCAAGTTTAATTATATGAACCAGTCTATAAAATAATCAGTATTTCAAACTAAAGAGCAAAATCAAAGTGTAAATTTTAAGATTATTTATCTCAGAGAGAGAGAGAGAGAGCGCGCACACAAGCAGACAGAGTGGCAGGCAGAAACAGAGAGAGAGAAGCAGGCTCCATGCTGACAAGAAGCCTGATGTGGGACTTGATCTCAAGACCCTGGGATCATGACCTGAGCTGAAGGGAGAGGCTTAACCTACTGAGCCACCCAGGCATCCCCAAAGTGTAAATTTTTTTTTAATTTTTTTTTAAATTTATTTATTTGTCAGAGAGAGAGGGAGAGCGAGCGAGCACAGGCAGACAGAGTGGCAGGCAGAGGCAGAGGGAGAAGCAGGCTCCCTGCCGAGCAAGGAGCCCGATGTGGGACTCGATCCCAGGATGCTGGGATCATGACCTGAGCTGAAGGCAGCCACTTAACCAACAGAGCCACCCAGGCGTCCCACCAAAGTGTAAATTTTTAAAAGTGCTTTAAAGAACATGAAAATGTCAGAAACAACTACAAACTGCTAAATCAGGAACTAACACACAGTGTCATGACGGCATACAAACATACAGTAGTTGATGATTCATGGGCTTTTACATTTAACAAAAAGGAAAAGAGTAAAAATTACCTTAGGACTGTATGTTTTAAAAACTCCTTCATATATACCTCCATTTTTCACTTGTACTTCACATTTGGATCCCTAAAAACATACAATTAATTTATCAAAGAAACAGTGTGCTACCCAGTCAAGAGGGATAACTGTTTTCATTTTACTTTTTATATAGCTCACCAGGCTTCACTCAGCATATTAGGTATTCACTGACAGAACAATAAATTCTAAAACATTAACAATACACTGAATTCTCAAAATTCCTCAGGAGGCGCTGCTCAGAGATTGCAGTATGAATTTAAACTCTGAAGTTTTAAAAAAAAAATAGATAAAATAAATAATGAAGTTAAGTATTTCTGATTCTGGCTTTATTAGGTGACAAAATAATGCACTAATCAACTACTACTATTATTTTATACATACCAGGGTTAAGAAGAATGCTTTTATAGTGTGTCACAATAGTTTGGATGGAGTTCTAAGCTTTTTTTTTCTAAATAATCCTGATTAAATGTGACCTAAGAAATGTTATTTTGAAAATCATTCGTCTACATTTTAGCACCACAAAATTACTTTACTGTATACTCCCAAGGCAGTTTCTCCCCAATAATCTGGTAACTTACAACAACTGATGTAAGTATATGAACCATCCTCATATTTGCATAGATTCCATCAAAAGAAATCTGGAATATTAAGAAAAAAACACTATTAGCAATTAGTATTTATCCTTGTATAGGTATTAAAATTAACATTTATTTTCTTAAAAAATGTTAAGTTTGTGATCCCTTATACTCAATAAAGACAGACTTGGGTTTACTACGATCTTTTGTTTCCTTAGAGAATAGAAGCTTAAGTTTTCAACAGTGAAAACAGTCATACCATCTAACAATGTTTTTAACTACATGCGATACAAAAAAGCAAAAGTGAACTTCCATATATGAGGAATGACAAAACCACAGAAACAGAGGACAGAGCAAAGGCTGGGGAGCAGAGGGAGGAGGGATCACCACTAAATGGCATGAGTGATTTTTCAAGGTCAGAGAACTGTCCCATTATCTTGACTGTGGGTGGTGGTTACATAACTGTATGCATCAAAACTCAAAGACCTGTACACTAAACAGGGCTAAGCATATATAAATAAATAAACGGGGTGCAGGAGTGTGCACCTTTGTCAAAGACCCTTAACTATCTTCTCTTAGCACATATGAATCAACGCTACTACTCTCAGGTCTCATCAACCACACCACTCCTTACTACATACTACAAAAGCATGTGTCCACTTTATTTGAAATAAGAGTTTATCTGTCCAGTAATGCCAAAATCTGAAAGATAAATGACAGTTTCTCATTTATTTTTCCATCACATGGAACTGCCCTTCATGCCCAGTTTAATTTTATTGATAAAGTTCTAAAATTTAAAATAAGAAGGCCCTTTCCAAGGGAGAAAAATGAAAGGACTTAAAAGACAGCATTAATTCAAAATCAAAACCCCAAAGAACTCTGTAAACTCCAGTCCTGTTCCACTTACCTTTTGGGGTGTTATTCATTTAGATTTGCCTTTAGCCATTTATAAAACAACAAATGACTTATTACTTTGCATGAAAAATACTATTTACAGATAATTTTACATTTTGTATGAAGAATCACGTCCAAAAACACATACAGCTAATAATTTTATACCAAACAGTACTGAGGTACAAAAGTTGTATGAGGTATAAAACCCAAGATTTTTTTTCATCTTGGCTTTCGTCTATGGTGCAGAAATAACATTTTAGTTACCAATTCTTCTAAACAAGTGGCATTAAAATTACTCACCGTGGATTGAGGCAGTCCTTTGCTGTTTCGACCTCTGAAAAAATAAAACGTTTATTAAATTCAACAGGAGAAACAAGCTTAAAATTTTTTTTCAGATTTAAATTTCATAAATATTTTCAAATTCAATCATCTTATAATTCCATTCAAATACAGCACAAGCAACCTGTGGGTAAGGCTCATCTAATATTAAGTATAAAGGCTACCTAAGAATGGTTCCCTCTGTGCTTCGCTGGCTCAGAGACCCAGAACAGGTTATGTATCATGGGAGGGAGAAAGGAGGAAGAATGTGAACATGATCAAAATTAAATAAATGAAGTAAAAATAAAAACAGCCTACTGGAAAAAATAACCAATACTAAACATAATAATCTTTAGTCCCATAGTAACCTACTGTTCTGTTACAGAAAGCTAGTTAGGAATAAAATATAAATTCCACTCCTGATTTAACTGACATACTATTGACTGACATCAAAGTCACCTCCTGTGTTTTTCTCTTGCGTCTAAAAATAGGCACCATGTTTACAACTGCAGAAAAACATTTGAAAATAAGTTAAATCATTCAAAGCACTTTCACTTCTAAGTACCTCTGTCAGGATCTATGTAACAAGTAACTTTCTCTGCCAATCCCCTACCTCTGAAACAATGCAGTACACCAGTCAGCTGTGAAGTCATTTCCAGTAAGGTGGACTGAAGTGAATTTAGTTATAGAGCATAATACAAGCTAAGGCTTCTTCCACTGGAAAAGATTAGGCCCCTTATGAAATGATAAAAACATTAACAACATAAAATGCTATATTCCTCATAAATAACAGAATAATGGAATAATAATAAAACTGGAATAACAGAACTAGAATCTCTCTCTCTCTCTCTTTTAAGAGAGACAGAGAAAGTGTGATTAGGGAGGGGCAGAGGGAGAATAAGAGAATCTTAAGTGGGCTCCACACTGCATGGAGCTGGACAAAGGGCTCAATCTCATGACCCTGAGATCATGACCTGAGCCGAAGGCAGATGTTCAACTGACTGAGCCAGCCAGGAAACCCTAGAATCTTATTTTAACAAAATAATCAAGATACTCAAATTAAGTCACAAATTCAAAGAGAAGCACAATTCAGGTCTAAAAAGTCTAATAATATGAATGTGCCAATTCCCAGTAAAATGGCACTGATCTTAGAACTCCAAGGACAGGGCTGGTTTGCTTTCCAACTCAGTAACCCTCTCCCTCTCTCAACTAGAAAATAACATCTTAGACCAAAGCACCTCTGAAAGTCCTTCCATTTCTAACATTCTGATTCTATAACTCTTTGCCTCACACACAGCACAGAAAAATTCATGCAGTCCACGGAACAGGACTAATAATACCATTTATAATACTACAAACCATGTACTATGGTAAGCACTGTCAAACTCTCACCCCAACTTTACAGGTAAAGAAACTGGACCTTAGTTAACTATCTTGACCAAAACCATCTGGATAATGACAGTAGAACTGGTATTTTAACCAGGTGATCCAAAGTCTAGGCTTTTCATTTCTAGGTTATATTCTGCCTCTCTGAAATTGCATCACAAGGAATAAACTAATTTCACAATTAAACCTAACCAAATTTTTAATTTTTTTTTCAAACATCATTTGAATTTATTGGGTTTTTCTAATTATCTGTAGTCTAAAACCAAAGGCTACCAAATAGCTAAAAATCCTGTGTGGGTTATCTTATCTTGGTGGTTGCTGAGATGCCACGGTTAAGACTTAAACAAATGCCACCAATTAAGTACCTTTAAATTCATGTGGCATCCCCATAAAGCTATTTAAAAGAATTTACAGACCCTCTATAGAAGTCACACTATTTTTTATTGATTATATAATTACATCTTTGACTAACAAAGAACTGTTTTGATAATCCAGTTTACTAATTAGAACAAATCATGCAACAAAGAAAATAACATAAGACCCACAGCAGTATAAAGTGTTACAAAGCGTAGAAACATTTCCACTGACCAAACAAAGAAATCGAATAACCAAGGGGAATGTTAGCTTACCACAGTAGCATTTTCTGAAGCTTATGCTACAAGTCCAAATTCATTCTTTTTTTTTTTTTCTTTTAGGATCCACTTAGATTATGCTTCACTTTTAATTTTTTTCTTTAGTATTTTGGAACAAAGCATCTTAATGTTTCTTATAGAAACAAAAACAGAATTTCAAAGAAGCCAAGTCAATTAAGTGTCTGCCTTCAGCTCAAGTCATGATCCTGGGATCAGGCTCTGCAGGCAGGGGCCTGCTTCTCCCTCTCCCACTCCCCCTACTTGTGTGCTCTCTGTCAAATAAAATCCTAAAAGGAAAAAAAAAAAAAAAAGTCAAGATCATACTCTACTCCTAAATATACTTATGATTAGGTGGATCAGATTTAACAAAATAACCATATTCAGGATTCTATGCTTTCAATTGTTACTGAATATGAAGTTAAGGTGTCATTCAAAATGCCAAATTAATATAAAGAAATTGTTTAAATAACAGTTTGTATTGCTTCAAAATAACAGAGAGAGAGAGGAAATAGCGGGGGTTATACTGAAGTAAGACTGACATAAGTTGCTAACAATTAAAACTAGGTGCCAGGTGTGCAAGGGTTCAATATATCATTCTGCCTGCTTTTTACATTTTCCTTAAGTTAAAAAAAAAAAAAAAGTACCTTCTGATATGATGCAATCAGAGTCCAGATTTAATCAAGATCTACTAGTTTACAGGAAACATGGTGTGGGAGAATATATTAACTGATACCATGAGGTTATGATCAGTTAAACCAAAACTGTGGTAAATAGGACATAACAAATAACAGCTTCTTCAACAAATAAACAGCAGGAGAAGAACAACAACAACAACAACAAAAAAAAAACAGTGCAGAGGGAGGGAAAATTATCAATTTAAGGACATACATAAATCAAAAGCAAAGTGTGGCTTCTCAATTTCAAAACTTACTACAAAGCTACAGTGATCAAAATAGTGTGATACTGGCATAAAGACAGACATAAAATCCAGTGGAATAGAGAGTCCAGAAATAAACCCTTACAAATATGTTGAACCCTTACACCTTATAACATATACAAAAACTAACTCAGAATGGGTCAAAGATGCAAACTTAAGGGTTAAAACTACGAAACTCTTGAAGAAAACAGAAGGGACAAGTCTTCATGACTCTGAATTTGGCAATGACTTCTTAACTGTGACACCAAAGTGAACAGACAACATTAAAAAAAAAAAAAAACAGTAAAAAGGTCTTCATCAAAATTAAAAGCTTTTGTGCAAAGGATTATCAGTTATCAGAGTGAAAAGACAATACTTTTCAGAATGAGAGAAGATATGTGCATTCCACATATCTGATATGATAAAGGGTTCATTCCAGAATACATAAACAACTGTAACTTGATAAGAACAGTACATACAACCTAATTCAAAAATGGGCAAAAGACTTGAATAGCACTCCTCCAGAGAAGTCATACAATTAGCACGTGAAAAGATGCTCAACATCACTAGTCACCAGGAAAAATACAAATCAAAACCACAATGAGCTACCACTTCACCCCCACTACTATAGCTATTATCAAAAAGACAAAAAATCACAAGTGTTGGCAAAAAAGTGGCCAAACCCTTCTGCACTACCTGTGGGAATGTAAAATGGTATAGCTACTGTGGAAGATAGCATGGCAGTTCCTCAAAAAATTGAACAGAATTACCATATGATCCAGCAATTACCACATCAGAATATATACCCAAAATAACCGAAAAGCAGGGTTCTGGGGATGATTAGATGGCTCAATCAGTTAAGTGTCTGACTGCAGTTCAGGTCATGATCCCCGGGTCTTGGGATCTAGCCCTACGTTGGGCTCCCTGCTTCGTGGGCAGTCTGCTTCTCCCTCTCCCTCTGCACCCCCCACCCTGTTTGTGTTTTCTCTCTCAAATGAATAAAATCTTAAAACAAAACAAAAAACAACTGTGATTTATTAACTTCTATCTACTTTACTGTCCAGAATGTCTTTAATTTCTTAAAATTAAAAAAAAAAAAACTCAATTCTACACAACCTTGAAATTCAAATGCCACCTTTTCAAGAAAGCCTTCCTTGGATTACACCATTCCAAATCAAACACACAGTGCTCTCTTCAACTCTCCAGACTGGAATCTGACATAACCAGATTTGTATTATAGTTATTGGTGACCTATCATATGCCCACTACTCAGGGCCATCAACTGACCAAATCAGAAAATGATGCCTCCTCCAGGGAGTCAAACCCCACACTAGAGAAAAGAGTGTGATCAGCAGCCAGTGCTTTTGTGAAAATTAGAAGAGGTACCAGAAATAGAGGTAGCCCCAAAGGCACATTGTATGGCCAAAGAAACCCCTGGATTTCAACATGCATTCATGTCCTTGGCCAAAAGCTCCTGGATGAAATAAAACCTAAACCAAGCCTGGCAGACAGTATCTTACACATCTTAGTAACATCTACCAAAATCAGCACAGAAGAACCATAGTTCACATTTGACATATAATTAATAAATAATGAATTAATGAGCCCAGCCAAAAAGAAAGAAAAAGATGGAGAAAGATTTCAAAGTAATCATTACATAAATCAACGGTCAGCAAAATATAGCCCACAACTTGTTTTTGTTGAGATTCTGAGCTAAGTACGTTTTTAGGTAGGGAGGAAAATAGGAAGGGAGGGAGAAGAGAAGGGACAAGCCAAGATGAATATGCAACAGAGAAGTTATATGGCCTATAACACCTAAAATACTACCTCTCTGGGTCATTTCAAGAAAAATCTGCTGACCTCTGCACTGAAAAAGTGGCTGCGATGTCAACAACTGCAATTTAAAATATAAAAGTTTACTGCTATTTTACATGAACCACTACTTCTAAAACAAATCTGACAGCTTATTAAATACTTTCATGGAAGTTTAATGTAAACATAATTGGAAAAAATGTCATCAAAGTGCTCTCGTTCTTAATTATTTTTAAGCTTCACAATGGAATTGAGGATGATCCAAATTTTGAAAAAAATCAAGGTATTTTACTAACATCTGATGTCAATACAAGCAAGTTTCACAAAGCCAGGGACTCTGTATCAATTGCTGAATCAAAAGCACGTAGTACAAACTAAATGAAACAGTAAATGGTAGATTATACGACAGACTTGACATATCACCTTTGAATCTTACAAGAATCTTAACTAGAATTATAAAAAAATAAATTGATGAGACATCTGAACTGGAGGTTCTAGCATGGGCCATATCAAGGCAAGAAAAAGAAATAAGGGTTGCCTGTGTGGCTCAGTCCTTAAGCAATTGCCTTTGCCTCAGGTCATGATCCCTGCTCTGCGGGAAGCCTGTTCTCCCTCTCCTACTCCCCCTGCTTGTGTTCCCTCTCTCGCTGTCTTCTTCGGTCAAAAAAACTAAATAAAACCTTAAGGAAGGAAGAAAAGGCACCATGATTGGACAGAAAAAAAGGAAAATGTCTTTAGTAATAAAGACAGCATGTTCATTTATGCAGAAAATCCTAAGAGAATCTTCAAAAAAGCTACAAGAAATAAGAGCTTATTAGCAAAGCTAACTCAAAACAGGTCAGTGACCTAATCACAAAAGGGTTAAATGAAACTTTTAAAAGAAAATAGGGGGGGGAAATCTTTATAACCTTTGGTTAGATGGAGACTTCAGATAGGACAAAAAATGCAAACCATAAAAGCAAAAGCTAACAAATGAGACTTCATCAAAGTTTTAAGTATTCTGTCCTTTGAAAGACTGTTAAGAAAATTAAGTCAATCCAGGGACGCCTGGGTGGCTCAGTTGGTTAAGCGGCTGCCTTCGGCTCAGGTCATGATCCCAGCGTCCTGGGATTGAGTCCCACTCCTTGCTCGGCAGAGAGCCTGCTTCTCTCTCTGCCTCTGCCTGCCACTCTGTCTGCCTGTGCTCACTCGCTCTCTCCCCCTCTCTCTCTGACAAATAAATAAATTTTAAAAACAATAAAAAAAAAAAAAAAGAAAATTAAGTCAATCCAAACAAGGAAATATTTGCAAAATGTCTAATAATAGATTTACACCAAGAATACACAAAGAACTCCTACAACTTAGTAAGAAAAGATAAATAGCCCATAAGTGGGCAGAAAACTTACACAGTCGTTTAACCAAGTAAGACTTCATAAAATTAAAGCCTGATAATAGTAACCACAAGGAAGGATGCCAAGCAACTGCAACTCTCACACACCACTGCTGGAAAAGGAAATGTAGATTTCTTTTCCTGGAAAAGAGTCTGGCATTTTCTTATAAAGTTAAACATACTAGGATGCCTGGGTGGCTAAGTTGGTGAAGCATCTGCCTTTGGCCCAGGTCATGATCCCAGGGTCCTGAGATAGATAGGACCGCATTGGGCTCCCTGCTCACTGGGGAGTCTGCTTCTCTCTCTGCCCTTCCCTGCCAATTCGTTTTCTCACTCTCTCAAAAATAAATAAAAATGGGGCGCCTGGGTGGCTCAATGGATTAAGCCTCTACCTTCAGCTCAGGTCATGGTCTCAGGGTCCTGGGATAGAGCCTCGCATCGGGCTCTCTGCTCAGCAGGGAGTCTGCTTCCCGCTTTCTTTCTGCCAGCCTCTCTGCCTACTTGTGATCTCTCTCTGTCAAGTAAATAAATAAAATCTTTTAAAAACTAATTAATGAATTAAAAAAATACTTTAGGGGCCCCTGGGTGACTCAGTCATTAAGCATCTGCCATCGGCTCAGTTCATGATCCCAGGGTCCTGAGATGATGAGCCTGCATCGCATTGGGCTCCCTGCTCGACGGGAAGCCTGCTTCTCCCCTACCACTCCCGTTTGTGTTCCCTCTTTTGCTGTCTGTCAAATAAATAAATAAATAATCCCAGGTAATTATTCAAGACCAAATGAATGTGAATGTTCAGAGCTGGTTTATTCACATAGCCAAATGCTGGAAACAGTTCAAATGTCTATTACCTGATGAATAAATAAACATACTGTGATAGTACATCCTTAACAGAGGAATACTGCTCAGTAATAAAGTTACAAATTACTGATACATGCTACACACAACTTGGATGAATTTCAAAAGCACTGTGCTAAAGGAAAGAAACAAGACACAAATGATCCCATTTATATGACATTCTGGAAAGGCAAATCTATAGATACAGAATCAGATCAATGCTCTGCGGGAACTTTAAAGGGTGGTATTTTTTTTTTTTAAGATTTTATTTATTTATTTGACAGAGAGAGATCACAAGTAGGCAGAGAGACAGGCAGAGAGAGGAGGAAGCAGGCCCCCCACCAAGCAGAGAGCCCGACGTGGGACTTGATCCCAGGACCCCAAGATCATGATCCAAGCTGAAGGCAGAGGCTCAACCCACTGAGCCACCCAAGTGCCCAAGGGTGGTATCTCAATTGTGATAGTGATTGCATGACTATACACATTTGTTAAAACTCAAAAGAACTTTACACTGAATAGGATGAGTTTACTGCATATAAACTATACCTCAAAACTCTGCCACTCCCCAAACTAAAGGCAGATCCAAAGAAAAAAGAAGCTCCTAACACATATACCTAAAAAAAGGTTGAATTTTGCAACAAAATTAATCTGATGTTAAACACTTATTATACTGGGGCACCTGGTGGCTCAGATGGTAAAGTGTCTGCCCTCAGCTTGGGTCATGATCCCAGGATCCTGGGTTGGAGCCCCAAGTGGGGCTCCCAGCTCAGTGGGGAGTCTGCTTCTCCCTCTTTCTCTGCCTTTCCCCCTGCTTGTGCTCTCAAATGAATAAAAAAAATCTTTTTAAAAACTGATTATATTGCAAATGTAAATTTGGTGAATTTTACTGTATACTTCAGTAGTAAAGCTGATTTACTTTTTTTTTTTTTTTAAAGATTTTATTTATTTGTCAGACAGAGTGAGCACAGGCAGACAGAGTGGCAGGAAGAGGCAGAGGGAGAAGCAGACTCCCCGCTGAGCAGAGAGCCTGATGTGGGACTCGATCCCAGGACGCCGGGATCATGACCCGAGCCGAAGGCAGCTGCCTAACCAACTGAGCCACCCAGGCATCCCAAAGCTGATTTACTTTTTAAGAGACACACAATTGAGAAAATCTGAACTGACTAGACATTAAATAATACTTGAGAATTTTAATTTTTTACATGTGATATTTTTATTTTCTTTTAAGTAATCTCTACCCTCAATGTTCAAGGGGCTGAACTCATGACCCTGAGGTCAAGAGTCACAGGCTCTACTGACTAAGAGTCAGGTGTCACTACATGTGTGTTTTGTTTTTAAAGATTTTATTTATTTGACAGAGAAAGACATAGCGAGAGAGGGAGCACAGGCAGGGGGACTGGGAGAGGTAGAAGCAGGCTTTTCATCTGAGCAGGGAGCCCAATGCAGGGCTTTATCCCAGAACCTGGGGATCATGACCTGAGCCAAAGGAGGCCACTTAACGAATGAGCCACCCAAGTGCCCGTACATGTGTTGTTTTTAAAACTTTCATTCTCTTAGAGAGCTATCTATTGAAATATTGCTTTAAAATAATATGGGAACTACATTAACCAAGACAGTATGATGTCGACATAAGGGAAGATAAAAGAGCTATGAAACAGCATTCAAAGTCCAAAAAAAAAAATTTTTTTTTAAAGATTTTATTTATTTGATAGAGAGACAGTGAGAGAGGAATATAAGCAAGGGGAGTGGGACAGGGAGACGCAGGCTTCCCGCCAAGCAGGGAGCCAGATGTGGGGCTTGATGCCAGGACCCTGGGATCATGACCTGAGCCGAAGGAAGACACTTTACAACTGAGCCACCCAAGCACCGCCCCACCCCACAAAAATTCTTATAGTTATGGTCAATGATTTTTAGGAATAGCCAAGACAACTTATTGGGGAAATAAGTCTTTTCAACAAACAGTGCTGGCATAATTACATATCCATATGCAAAAGAATGTAGTTGGACCTCTACCTCATACCATATATAAAAATTCAAAATAGATCAAATACCTAAATGTAAAGACTAACTATAAAAACTCTCAGGAGAAAAAAAAAATAGGGTTAAATCTTCAAGACCCTGGATTTGGAAATGGATTCTTTTTGTTTGGTTAGTTTAAAAAAAAAAATGTATGTATTTGAGAGATAGCCTAAATACTCACCTGAGCAGAGGTAGGGGAAGAAGCTCCCCGGCCTGACATGGGGCTCGCAAGACCCTGCGATTATGACCTGAGCTGAAGGCAGTGCTTAACCAACTTAGCAACCCAGGTGCCCTTAGCAATGGATTCTTAGATAGGACTCTAAAAGCACAAACAATGGATATATATTTTATATGGAACTCAATCAAAATAAAAAATCTGGGGTGCCTGGCTGGCTTAGTCAGTAGAGCATGCAACTCTTGATCTCAAGAGTTCAAGCCCCACACTGGGCATAGAGCTTACTTATTGAGAAAATAAATAAATAAATAATTTGCTGCAAAAGACAATAAAACAATAGCAAAAGAACTCCAAAACCAAAAACATGAAGAAACCCCAGAAATATGAAGGACTGTGAGTAAATTGTGGAAGAGATCTCAGATATCCCCTAACACAGGAAACCAAAAGCACAGGACTCTAGAGTGCCACTCCTTAGAAACAGAGGGCAACCATATCAAAACCCAGTTTCAAATCCTAGGCCAGCCACTTAAGGAATCCCAGAATGGTTATTTAATTAACCACTCTGGTCCCCAATTTTCTTATCTGTAAAACGTTAATAAGAAATCATAAGGTTGGGGGTGCCTGGGTAGCTCGGCTGGTTGAGCATCTGACTCTTGGTATCAGCTCAGGTCATGATCTCAGGGTGAGAAGACGGAGCCCTGCATCAGGTTCCATGCTTGGTGGGGAGCCTGCTTCTCTCTCCTCCTCTGCCTGTCCCCCTGCTTACACTTGTTCTCTGTCAAATAAATTTTAAAAATCCTTTTTTTTTTTAAGAGTTTTTTTTTTAATTTGTTTATTTGTCAAAGAGAGAGGGAGAGAGAGAGAGCGAGCACAGGCAGGCAGAGTGGCAGGCAGAGGGAGAAGCAGGCTCCCTGCCGAGCAAGGAGCCCGATGTGGGACTCGATCCCAGGACGCTGGGATCATGACCTGAGCCGAAGGCAGCCGCTTAACCAACTGAGCCACCCAGGCGTCCCAATAAATAAAATCCTTTAAAAAAAAAAAAATTTCTCTTTCCCTCTACCACTTCCCCCCATTCACATGTACTCTCTCTCTCTCTCTCAAATAAATCTTTAAAAAAAAAGTCAAAGGGTTGTTGAGGATCAAATAATACTCCAAATGTACATACATAAACATATGTGTGCACATACACACTCTCATTTGGACCAGAGTTATAGGCTTATTTTATGTCAATTAAACTTCATTAAAGGTGTAAAATAAAGTCTGGCACACAGGAAGCACTCAAAAACTAGTTTGTTTTTTAACTTTATATTTGACAAATATGTGTTGAAATAGCAAGATGAATACAGCCTTGCCTTCAGGTAGCTTACACTTCACATGTCTGGGACAGAAAGTTTAAAATGTATATTTTCTTTTCTTTTTTTTTTTTTTTTCAAGATTTTATTTATTTATTTGAGAGAGAGACAGTGAAAGAGAGCATGAGCGAGGAGAAGGTCAGAGGGAGAAGCAGACTCCCCATGGAGCTGGGAGCCTGATGCGGGACTCGATCCCGGAACTCCGGGATCATGACCTGAGCCGAAGGCAGTCGTCCAACCAACTGAGCCACCCAGGCGTCCCTAGAATGTATATTTTCATATGCCTATTTCATCTGTTTCCTTCACCACTTGAATAAATAAAAACATACAAACAACCCAAGAGCACTCCTTTTTTTTTTTTTTTAAGTAGGCGCCATGCCCAACATGGGGCTCGAATACATGACCCTGAGATCAAGAGTTGCATGCTCTGACTGAGCCAGCCAGATGCCCCCCAAGAACACTCCTGGTAACTGAAACACATTTAAAAATTTAGCTAAGAATAAAATTCCTTCCCTTATCATTTCAAAATTCTGGGGGTCCGGGAAATACGCAATCTCCATTGGAACTGCCATCCACAATGTAATTATGGAACTTTTTATCTCTTCACTTTTCACCATTCTGCTCCTTCATTACCATCTTTCAACACTGTAGCTATACATACATGTCATTTGCTAGTTTCTACAACTACTTCAACAGGCCTGAGTAAATGCAATAAAAATACTTCACTGACCCAGATTTCCAGAACCAGAAACTGTTGTCTGGATGTAACTAATATTCTCTGACACACTTAGAAAGAATACTACATACCTCCAACCCCTTTCCAGTAGAAGCTGTAATAATGCTCTTCTCCTCAGGTATTCACATGACCACCTGCTTGTTATTTAGATCTCAATTTAAATGTCCCCTCCTCAAAAAGGCCTGCCCTGACCATATTATCAAAAGTAGTTCCCCAACAATATAATACCATTTTAGTACTTATTAGTAACTAATCTTTAGTGCATCATAGAACTTAATATCTGAAATTCTATTATGTGTTCATCTATTTAATTTCTCTACCTCCCACTCCCAGAATATAAACTCCATGGGGGCAAACACTTCTGTCTCCTTCACCACTGTGTGCCCACAGCTAAACAGAGCCTGGCACACAGTAATTACTCTAAATTGTTGATTAAATTAAGTATACAGAACAGTTTATGTGAATTATGACAAATATCAACTAGTTCAATTTTTTTATAGTACAGAGTAACTACTGTTGTCAAGAGAAAGGACAACTAAAACCTGGAAATCTAATTCCAGCTCTTACAGTTAACTCAGGTGAGTCATTTTGTTCTTCCCGTTTCAGTTTTTTTATTAGAAAGGGAAATTCTGTAACTAGTACTTACTGAACAACTATTTCCTCACTGAAAAGATGAGTAAAACTAGGTTTTTTTTTTCTTTTTAGCAAACTAAGGTGGACTGGCAAGTCTAAATTCACACACAACAACTGTCAGATTAATCCAGTTACGTAATCATCTAGAATCAACGTTTCAAAAAAAAACAACCATCCCCATAAGAACTAATTCAACTTCTCGGCAAATAGCTGGGATTAAAAATCTGACCCTACTATCACTTCTAGCTCTGTGACCTTAACCTCATAACTTCAGCTGTTTGTGTCTCAATCTATGATCTGTAAAATGGTGATAAATACAGTACCTTCTGAAAAAGAACAAAAACAAAAACCAGTATCTGCACATACGGTTATAAAAAATTAAATGATATTTATATAGACAGCCTGGCTTAAGAACAACGCCTGGTACATTAAATAAATGCTTAGTAATTGTTGGCTTCATACAATTATTTTCCTCATATTACAGAACAAACTAAAACTGTAAAAAAATATCTCTGTGGGGCACCTGGGCGTCTCAGCAGGTTAAGTGTCTACCTTCAGCTCAGGTCATGATCCCAGGGTCCTTGGATCGAGCCCCACATCGAGCCCCACATTGGGCTCCCTGCTTCCTCCTCTTCCTTCACTGCTCACGTGCCTGTTCTCTCTCTCAAATAAATAAAATCTTTAAAAAGAAGTATCTCTTCAAATGAAGTTTTACTTAGAGGAAGGGATAAAGGCGCTTGACCATAACATGAAGCCATACACAATTAGATACAACCTAGACACACCAAAAGTTCCACAAGACTCAGATAAAAAGGCGTTTCAGGGCTCAAGTTCAGTGCTGTCCAACAGAACTTTCTATAATGATTAAAAAGGGGGGGGGGTGTCTGGGTGGCTCAGTCGTTAAGCGTCTGCCTTTGGCTCAGATCATGATCCCAGCGTCCTGGGATAGAGCCCCATTCGGGCTCCCTGCTCAGTGCTTCTCCCTTTCCAGCTCCCCTGTGCTTATGTTACCTCTCTCGCTACCTCTGTTTTTCATAAATAAATAAAATCTTAAAAAAAAAGTTCTATACCTGTACTGCCCAATATGGTAGTCCAGGGGCACACATGATGGGTAAGCAATTGAAATATGGCTAGTGTGACTGAGGACTGAACTTTAATTTATGTAACTGTAAATTTAAATAGCCATATGAGGATAATAGCCACCATATTGGACAGTACAATTTCAGTCTTCTCCTTGAGCTTGCTTCCTCCGCAAAAGGCCCTATCGACCTTCCAAAGCAGTCATCATCCCCTCTGACCAAAGAGTGCTTCCATATGGTAAACTCAAGTCTCTGTCCCAATGGTTTTACCCATTGGTCATTAATCTTTCCTGGGGACTCAAAACAACTTTAATCCCCTTCAAAAGACATTAAGTGATAATGAGGAAGAGGGGAGTACAGGTGAAAAAAGATGAGCCATCACTGCTAAAGTTGAGTGGTAGCTAAACAGGGCTCATTAAACTCTTCTACTTTTATATATGTTGAAATTTTCTATTAAAAAATTGGTATTTATTTCCAAACTCACTTCATTCCTTCTCTAACTATAGGGGCTTCCAAATCTGGCCCCCCGCTTTCAGTAAGTGCCTCCCCTACATTTCCTCTGCCACACTGTGAACCACATCTTTGTACACATACCATGTTGATAGCATCTTCTGCTTTAGCACAAACTCCTTGCCAGGAACTTTCTCTTCTCTTCCATGGCCTCACTGAAAACTGCTCATCATTCCTCAAGATCCATCTCAACCCTCCTGCTTTCTTCAAGGTTTTTTTTTTTTCCTAACCGCCCACCCACAGCAGTCACTCACTCCCTCCCTCCTCAGTGCTACCAGCTTACACTATCTGAATGCCTGCCTTCCCTACTACACTGAGAAACCTGGAAGCAGAGACGTTTCATTCATCTTTTAAGGTTTTAATTTGATTCTGGTTGGTTAACATACAGAGTTAGTTTCAGGCATACAGTACAGTGATTCAAGAATCATTCACCTTTTTAACTGTCCCAGACACAGCTTCAACCTTTTACCAAAAAGGGGTGCCCAGGTGGCTCAGTCCTTAAGCATCTGCCTTCGGCTCAAGTATGATCCCAGGGTCCTGGGATGGAGCTCTGCATCGCATCGGGCTCCCTGCTCCGCGGGAAGCCTGCTTCTCCCTCTACCACTCCCCCTGCTTGTGTTCCCTCTTTCTTTCCCTCTGTGTCAAATAAATAAATAAATAAATCTTTTTTAAAAAAATTTTTTTACTGAATTAATGAACAGTATACATACAAGCTCAACAAAATGCTAAACTGCATACACTCATCCAGTACTACCCAAAACCTACCAATAAGCACTTCCCAGACTTAACTTGCTCATGTAGTTTCTATCAATTTCCAAAAATGGTAATTAACAGCTAAAAGTTACTGAGCACTTACTACATACCAGGCATTGATTTAAACACTTTACACGCATAATTCATTCATACTCATCATCCCCATTTCACAGCCGAAGAAATCCAAGCACAAATGAAATAGCTGGCCTTACATCACAAAGAAAGGAGCTAGGGTGCTAAACAAATTGTCATATGACTTTGGGCAAGTCATTTAAAGTGCCTGCTCCTGTGTAAAATAAAGAAGATGAGTCATGTTGATCTGAAACGCAAGCTTCCAATTTTAAAATTCAGATTTGTGGGAAGGGAATAGGATGCCAAATAGAAGGAACACTGATCTGTGAAAAGAAAAGTAATTTTAGGCATTCTCCATAAAATAGTTTGAGGGAAAATGTCAATCTTTATTCTTGTATTTCATAGCAAACTACTATAGAGAAATATGGAAATGTTCTCAAACACTAACATATGGGACAAGCTAAGTTTTACAGGAGTTAATAAAAAGAAAAATGAAAATTTGTTTCAATGGAAGACTTAGGCTAGATCTAAGGGATCTAAGGATGAGGATGAGGATAAATATAAGGACATGGAAACACAGAAAAATGATGGAAGAGCAAGAAGGGAATGAAGGCTGAGCTTGGTACCTGCAGAGGTGATGAGAAAGGAGACCATAGTGATTTAAATGGGTCATGTTTTGAAGAGTTGATGGAAAATAGGACCAAAAAGATAAAATGGGGTTTTATAAAGGGTCAGCAAATGTTCTGTTTTTATATGTCCCAGGGTTTAATATATACACAAAAAAGACTGTATGTGGCATGCAAAGTCCAAGTCATCTGGCTCTTCACTAAAAAGGCCTGCCAATCCCTAGGTTAGATCATGGAAAGGTGAAGAGGACCTTGGGCTTGGGAACAGGGTGATTTCTGAACAAAAGTAGAGTTTAAGTCTAACAGCAAAAGGTAGGCTAGATTAATCTGGTGGACAAAATTAATGTGTTGCAGTAATTAAGAATAAAATGTATGATCACCTAAAATGATGGTCTGGCCCATACACATAACTGCAGCAGTAATTTCCCTGAAGTCAGCAATCTTTTCCTCAACTATTAATCCTTTCTCTCTGAAAGACTAATGTGTGCTAAGTCTTATTTAGTGTGTCCTAGCCCCAGGGCTATGCAGCCTCTAACTTGACTAAGACAGGGAGAGTGGAGAAGTAAGTTCTACGCTAATTTTCCTATAGAAACATCGTTAAGTGGTGTCTGGGTTCTTAGTTCAAACCACAAACGCCTTCTCAACCGATGATATATACAAAACTTAGTTCAAATTAATTATGGGTTATAACTGACAATCTGACAAAATAGGCAGGTGTAGAAAACCACCATTTATAATACTGTTTTCAGATTTTAAAATAAAAGTCATGAACTTTTAGATCCAGATTCATTTATAAATAAATGTAACTGCCAAGACTAAGGCATGGATAACTGAAGCCATTTTATGGCTAATAATAATGACTGAATTGTTTTCATGGATTTTTATCGGTTTTGTCAGAGAGCTACACTAGAAGCAGCGGAGCAGTTATTAAAAGCGAAAGTGCGCTAGCGGCCTCTGTGGGGAGGGCGGAGCGCCTCCACTTTCCCTCGCACGCCCCGATGGCCCGGCTGGATGTGGCGGGAGTGAGTGACCACCAGGAAAGCCCGAGGCCTTCTCTCCACAAATTCCTTCCTCGGTCGGCACGCCTCAGCGCAGGAGCTGACCAAGTAGCTCTTCACAAAGTTTTGGAATATGATAGAGAAAAAGAAAAGACAGGGTCGCCTGAGTGGCTCAGTGGGTTAAAGCCTCTGCCTTCGGCTCGGGTCATGATCCCAGGGTCCTGGGATCGAGCCCCGCATCGGGCTCTCTGCTCAGCAGGGAGCCTGCTTCCCCTCTCTCTCTGCCTGCCTCTCTGCCTATTTGTGATCTCTGTCAAATAAATAATTAATCTTAAAAAAAAAAAAAAAGAAAGAAAGAAAAAGAAAAAGAAAAAGAAAAAAGACACCTCCGCAAATTACTACAATAGTTTGCAACTTGCTACCTCCAATTGGGAATGTGGGTTTGGGGAAGGAGCGGAAACAATGACACAGTACAGTGCTGGTGGCAGGAGGTAGAATGGCGGACAAAACCACCCATCCCTGCTTTCATGGAGCCAAGAGTTCACCGAAGATGCCTGACCCTGAGCAAATGACCACAGCGTATTAGAGCAATCAAAGAACCTAAAAAGAAGGAAAATTTCTCCCTCCCCCACCCCGTGCCCCCTGACAGTTTGGTAACCCGCAAAGGGACCTTCGCTAGCTGGACACGCTTCCTCCAGGGCAGCTGCAGCTAAGAGAGCCACAGAAGCCAGGCAAACAAGCTAGAGCTGAACAACTTGATATAAACTTCAAAGAAATCACCACAATAGCTCACGTACGGACAATCTTAATGCCTCCGCGCCACAGAAGGGTCACCAGAGACATTCGAACTGCCAACCAGAAAAATCTGGTCAGGTTGCTGCTGCCCTTTCTCACTCCTTCTGAAGAGGTTTGGAGCCAGATATCTAAAAATCTTCTCCACTGGCTGCCTTCAGAACTCAGAAACTAGGAGTATAATCTTCTCTAGGCATTAACTGTTGTTTTCCTTTTGTTTCCATAGAAATGCTTATTAAATATCTAATTGCTTGCACCACAGACCTAACTTTGCAAGTCCACCTGCATTTCTGCCTCCTAAAATGAGACACAACTGTTTAATTGAACTGGCCTATTCTCTGGACTGAGAGACTTGTCCAGTGAGATAGGGCGATTTAGCAACTCAACTTACAAACTATGGAAAGTTTCAAAGATGAGACTGAAGGGAACAGAATATGACACTTTGGCATGTAGGTTATTTTAACTTGAAGGCAATCAAGTCTCAATAGACTCAAGAAAAACTGACTGATGATGGCTAAAAGAAATTGCCTAAAAGAAATTTATAGGGGGAGCCTGGCCCAGAAAGAGAGTTATATTACCAGAGGTTATTGTTTTGTTTTTTTTTAATCTGAAAGACTTACCCACATGGCAGGGCCAACATCTGCTCTTTTCATCTTCCTGCAAATTGCCCTCCTTCCCTTTGAAGCCTCAGCCCCATCTCTTTCCTCAGCTCAGGATGATGGCAGGTGAGCCTTCATTGCCTGACTGCCTCTGAGTCTCATATTTTTGTGGGACTTCTATACCTACAAAATTAAATTTGGTTTTCTTTTTTTTCCTGTTAAAATAAATAAATAAATAAATGCAAAAGTGCTTAAGTCTCACAGGCTTAGAATCTCAGCTTCATCTCTTCCTAGCTCTTTGACCTTGGGCAAGTTCCTTAATTTTCCTGAACTACCACTTCCTCGTCTGTAAAATGGATATGGCATTACCAACCTGACAGGCTGACCTGTTCTAAGGAGTAAAGGATGCAGACGGGCGCCTGGGTGGCTCAGCTGGTTAAGCGACTGCTTTCAACTCGGGTCATGATCCTGGAGTCCTGGGATCAAGTCCCACGTCGGGCTCCCTGCTTGGCAGGGAGTCTGCTTCTCCCTCTGACCCTCCCTCTTCTGATGCTCTCTCTCTCTCTCTCATTCTCTCCTTCAAATAAATAAATAAAATCTTAAAAAAAAAAAAAAGTAATGCACTTGGCATGATTCCTGAAACCTAATAGGTCCACGATAAATGGTAACTATCATTATATAAACAGAAAGTTCTCCATAAACTGTTTTCACATCACAGATACCTAAACTTTTTTCAGAAAAATGGCTGCTACTACTACTATTACCACTCAATTCAGAAATGCTAGCTTTTTCCTAACACATTTTATATAGGAAAAAAGTTTTTGTCAACAGGGGTTCTTATTCTCTAACCTTTCAGACTGGGTTAAAAATATGCAGACTTCCTACAACATTTACAGACTATAAACAACTAAATTCTGTATCCATCACAAATGCAAATCCCTCACTTTCTTCTCCATTGTTCATCCTAAGGAGCCTCTGAAGTACATTTCTTCACCAGGTGAAGCAAATTCCCGGTCAATTAAAATAAGAAGCTAATTGTAATTTTCCTTAAATCCATAACCAGGGCCTTCTGGGTGGCTCAGTCAGTTAGGCATCTAACTTCAACTCAGGTCATGAACCCAGGGTCCTGGGATCGAGCCCCACATGGGGCTCCCTGATAAGTAAAGAGCCTGCTTCTCCCTCTCCCTGTCTGCTACTGCCCCTGCTTGTGCTCACTCTCTGTTAAGTAAATAAAATCTTAAAAAAAAAAAAAATCCAGGGTGCCTGGGTGGCTCAGTCTTTAAGCGTCTGCCTTCCGCTCAGGTCATGGTCCTGGGATCATCAGGCTCCCTGCTCAGCGGGAAGCCTACTTCTCCCTCTCCCATTCCCGCTGTTTGTGCTCCCCCTCTGTGTCTGTCTCTGTCAAATAAATAAAATCTTAAAAAAAAAAATCCATCACCAGTTTTCTTCTCCTCTCACTTGCAGACCTTTTCAGAGATCCTAATACAACAATATTAAGCCATTCCACTTTTGCCACTTTCTAGCAGAGTAAATTTACACAGGTACTTAGCTTCTCTGGGCCTTACCTTCCTCACAGGTAAAATGGGACAGGGCAACAGGTTATTTAATAGGATTGTGTAATAACCAAGTAAAAAAAAATATATGTATACATGTATATATTTACATTAAGTGTATATGCCCAAGCAGAAAAAGAAGCTCAAGGTGGGTTCCACTCGGTAATTTTTCCCCTTACTCAGCTTTCACAAGCTTAGACCACAAGGAGTCTCAAACCTACTGGTTTCTGTGACTAGCCAGTGGCTGCCCCTAAAGCATTAGGAGTAAAATATTAGCAACATACTAGACTACTCAGGGCCCCTGGCTGGCTCAGTCTACAGAGCCTGGACTCTTGATCTCAGGGTTTTGAGACCCTGAGATCAGGGTTTTGTCCCACAGTGGACACAGAGCTTAATTAAAAAAAATTTTTAGGGGTGCCTGAGTGGCTCGGTGCTCTCAGGGAGTCTGCTTCTGTCCCTCTGCCCCTCACCCAACTCGTGCTCTTGCACTCACTGAAATAAATGAAACCTTTAAAAAAATAAAATTTAAATTAAAAAATATTAGCTATTTAAAAAATGCTAGACTACTCATAAGAGGGCCTATATTCTGATGAAAGCAGTGTGTTTTCTTCCCCTTATCTAAGAGACTTCCTTCCAAGAGGCAAGCATTAGCAACTCAAACACATCAGGAGGAGGCAGAACTTTATGCCTTGTCTCCCGCCCCCCCCACCCCACCGCCCCAACTAGAAGGTAAGCTCCAGGAAGGAAGAGACCTCATCTGGATTGATTACTACAGTATCCCCAGGGCCTGGAAAACGAGAAATTTTAAAGAATAGTTTTAACTAAGGTATGCCTATAAAATAAATAGCATGTTCCTTTTTGAGATGACAGCTATTCCTTGACAGAATAAATTCATCTGCTTAACAATGAAACCCAGGCTCATACAGTCAATAAGGAATTTACCACTTACTAAGTACGCTAAGTTGTACAACGCGCTTGTCCCTGTCCTCAAGATGCTCTAAACCTAGAAGGCAATACAAATTCAGAAGCTCTTTTACTTCCAAACAAGTTAGAGCCCAAATAGTTCCTTTCACCAAAGATGATATATAAATGGCAAACAAGCATGTGAAAGGAAGTTCAGTATCACTAGGCAATAAAGATGTAAATTCAAACCACAATGAAATACCACTAGATTGGCTGAAATTAAAGATTAACGTACCAAGTGTTCCCAAGGAATTAGAGCAATTAAAAAATCTCATACACTGCTGAGGGGAATACAAAATAGGACAGGACTTTAACAGTTTGGCAATTACTTTTAAAACTAAATAAACACCTGTCATACAACTCAGCAATCCCATTTCTATGTACTTACCAAAGAGAAATGAAATCATCATGACCACACAAAACCTATACACAAATACTTATAGCAGCTTCATTCATAATAGCCAAAACTGCTAACAACTGTCCAACACTCGAACAAACTGTGGGGAAGAAACTACTATTACATGCAGTGACACAAATGAATCTCAACCCATTATTCTATATGAGAGAAGCTAATCACAAAAGGCTGTATACTGTACGATTCCATTTAAATGACATTCCAGAAAAGACAAAACTATGACAACAGGAAAAAGACCATAATTGCCAGGATTAGACGATGAGGACTGACGGGTAAGAGGCACAAGGAAACTTTCGAGTGACACTCTAATTGTGGTGATGGCTCCATGGCTCTGTGAAAACTCAAGAGCTATATACTAAAAAGGGTGAACCTTACATAGATCATATTTTAATATTGCTAATTAAAATGCAACCTACCACAATAAGGAGTAACTGTCTACCGACCTGAGCTAAACCACAGTATACTGAGCAACACATTTTTAAAATCTCTTGTGTATCATCCACATGTTTGGACAGGAGGAGGTTTTGAAGCTTACAGACTCAATAAATGAACATTCTATTGGGCATCTTTTCCCAAAAGACAATATTTTCTTCTTTTTTTAAAAAAGATTATTTATTTATTTATTTGGCAGAGAGAGAGAGAGAGAGAAAAAGAGATCACAAGTGGGGGGGGGGGGTTGTGGTAAGCAAGCTCCTTGCTGAGCAGAGAGCCCGATGTGGGGCTCGACCCCAGGCCCCTGAGATCATGACCTGAGCCGAAGGCAGCGGCTTAACCCACTGAGCCACCCAGGCGCCCCAACCTTTTCTAAGATATCTTCTTAGTGTCATGGGAGCCACCTGAGACCCTGTACTCAATGACCGTGAACCTGGAGCACTATCTGCAAGTCCAGACACAAGTTTCAACAGCACTTTAACTACTTTAGCCTTCACCCAAATCAGCATGGTTAGCTGCAAACTTCCAAGTTTTCCCATTTCATCCATTAATTATCTTTATTTTTGGCTGATCATTACTGACTAAACCATGACTAAACTTTTCATTCTCTGTCCTTCAGAATAATTCATCCTGTCCCCAGCCATCATTTTCCTACTAATTTTTTTAAAATCTCTCATTACCTTAAATTTACTTATTTAAGTAATCTCTACACCCAATGCAGGGCTTGAACCACACTGACATTAAGAGTCACATGCTCTGTTGACTGAGCCAGCCCAGGTGTCCCAATCTCTCATTTCTACCATAATTAAATGTTTTCTTCTGACTGGCACTGTCAATACTGCTGCTGCACTTGTTGAAAATGACAGCTTTAAGAACAGTAAGTATAAACACAGAGAATTTAAAAACATCAGGGATGGCTGCCTATGAAATGACCAGAGTCATAAATAACCTCCCCCTCCAAAAAAAAAAAACCACCCATCTGTTGGTAGACTTAACCCACTTTTGTTCTGGGCAGTAGCTATGCTACCATCCGATTTCATTCTAAAGAGAGTTTGTAAGGGGAGAAGCTACTGCACTTAAATATAAGGCACTATGCATTCAATACCACGGGAATGATACCTGCCAAAAGCTTTAGCAGCAGAGGAGAAACCCCATTTTCCAAAGGTAAATATGGTAAGATACTACGAGAGAAGATCTGGGCTAAGCCATTAAAGACCTATGCTGAAGAGGATGAGAGGACTACATTGGCATAATTTGATTTATGCTGGAGAATAAATACAGTGTGCAGTCTGCAGAGGGACTTGGCAGGCCAAAGAGTCTGGATTCGATTCAGCTAGTAATGAGAGCCGCTGAAAGTTTCTCAGTAGTAAGTAGGTAAGTGAAAGATGTTTGGGGGAGATTCTTATGGCTATGGAGTATGGAAGAAGTATCTGGACATGAAGAGACCAACTGGGAAGCCTGCTAGGCTCCAAGCAACAGATAACATCTGGTGCCCATGATATAAAGACACCCCTCACCACTTCTATCCACATTTCTTCCCTAAGGCCAAAAGAAATCTCAGAATCCTCTGCCCAGGGCACCTGGGTGGCTGACATGAGCTAAAGGCAGAAGCTCATGTCATAATCCCAAGGTCCTGGGATCGAGTCCTCCCTGCTCAAGCAGGGAGTCTGCTTTCTCCTTCTACCCCTCCTCCCACTCATTCTCTCTATCACTCTCTAATAAATAAATCATTAAAAAAAAAAAAAAGACAAATCCTCTACATAACATTCCAATCAGAACTGGCGTATCAGGTAAAACCTACTTGCCATGTAGAATGAGTATCAGAAATGGATAGTCACAGAAGAAAGGAAAAGAATCCCTGGCAGAAACAAGAGAGGAAATTCAGTTATTGAGAACTAAAGAGTGCACATGGCTGGCTCAGTCAGTTAAGCATCCAACTCTTGGTTTCAGCTCAGGTCATGCTTTTGGGGTCCTGGGATCAAGCCCAAGTCAGGTCAGGCTCTGTACAGAATCTGCCTGGGGTTCTCTCTCTCCCTCTCCTCCTTCCCCCTCTCAAGCGCTCCCTCTCAAATTTTTTTAAAAAGGAGGATTAAAGACACACTTTCACTTGAAACATGACAAAGCAAGAGCAAAAGTAGAGTAGAGCCTTTGCTAACTCGAAAAACTTCAAAAAAAAAATTTTTTTTTTGGATAGGTGAATCTTTTCTTAGATTACTGAATAAACACCAAATTTTAAAAATAAGTCTTAAGAAATATGTTATATTAGGGGCACCTGGGTGCCCAGTTGATTAACTGTCTTCAGCTCAGGTCCTAATCCTGGGATCCTGGGATGGAGCCCTGCCATCAGGCTCCCTGATTGGCAGTGGGAAGCCTGCTTCTCCCTCTTCCTCTGCTTTCCCACTCCATGAGCACATGCTCGCTCTCACTCTAATAAATATTTTTTAAAAACTTATATTAATATCACTATATCATACACCTGAAACTAATATTACACTGTAGGTTAACTAACTGGACTTTAAATAACTTTTTAAAAATGTTATCCTAGAAAGAAAAGGGAACAAGATTCCTGGCAAATAAGCTCTGTGGCCTTGGTTTCCTCACCCGTAAAGAAAAATAAGAACTAAAAATCCACCTGAGCCAGTTTCCAGCTCCAAATCTGTATGATCCTAAAATACTGAGTGCTTTCCATGTACCAAGAATGTAATAAAAACCCAGTATCTCAATTTTTTAGGAAGGTATTTTTTTTCTCCTTTTTTTGGGAAAAGATTTAATTGGGGCACCTATTCAGTTGGTTAAGTGGCTGCCTTCAGCTCGGGTCATGATCCCTGGACCCTGGGATTAAGTCCTGCATCCGGCTCCCTGCTCAGCAGAGAGAGAGAATCTCAAGCAGGCTGAGCACGGAACCCACAGTGGGTAGGGGGAGCAGGGGGACATGGGACTTGATCCCAAAACCCTGAGATCAGAACCTGAGCTCAAACCAAGAGCTGAACACTCAACAGACTGAGGCACCCAGGTGCCCCCTCTCCTTTTAATAAGTGTCATAAATAGTTTTTAATAAAAAAAAAAACAGACTGGGGCACCTGGGTGGCTCAGTGGGTTAAGCCTCTGCCTCCAGCTCAGGTCATGATCTCGGGGTCCTGGGATCGAGCCCCACATCAGGCTCTCTGCTGAACAGGGAGCCTACTTCCCCCTTTCCCCTCTGCCTGCTTCTCTGCCTACTTGTGATCCCTCTCTCTCTGTCAAATAAATAAATAAAATCTTGAAGAAAAAAAAAAAACCAAACAAACTGAAACTAAGAGTGAGTGACCTGCCACAATTATTCAAACAGCTTACCACTTCTAAGGGCCAATGATTGTTTCAACAGAAAGACTGTTTCTGCCCTCACTGATCTTAAATTTTAGCTACCAAGGGGTGAACCTTGATTCTAGCCTAGACTGGGGTTACCAGATAAAATAAAGGATGCCCCATTAAATCTGAATTTCAAATAAATGAATAGTTTTGTTCTACGCAATTTGGGACACATTTACACTTTAGTATCAGTCACTGTTGATCAGAAATTCAAGTTCAGTTGGGCATCCTATATTTTTACTTGCTAAATCTGGCAACCCTAGCAGAGACTTAACTATAAAACCCTTCCTCAGTCCTTTTACTACATCTCAGTGCTCTAAAATATTACAGTTTATATCACAACACAGCACATATACATTAAGTCAAACAGTTTTTAAAACCATTCTTACCTCTAACAATACAATGCATTCTAGTATCTTCTATTCTTTTTCATTTTTCTAAAAATGCTTGTCATGACTCACTAAAGTGATTTTTACAATTTATTAGGGGGTCCTGATGTACAGCTCAAAAAATACTTCTTTGAAAAATATGAAAAACAATTTACCTTTGTGTTGAGTGACTAGTATAAGCCCATCAACTAACTATATTGTGCTATAAAATAGTAATGCCTCAGGCTGAATGCCTATAGAAGGCATACAGCTATAACCTTAGAGTCAAATGGTATACTCTGAGTTCTTTTGTCTGTTTTTTTAAATTTTCCAATCTCTTCACTTTTTGTCACACAATTAGTATTTCTTATTGCTGTCAATATGTTTGCCTCTAAATGTGCCCCTTTCTGGGGCACCTGGGTGCCTCAGTCAGTTAAGTGTCTTACTTGATTTCAGCTCAGGTCACGATCTCAGGGTGGTGAGAATGAGCCCTGTGTCAGGTTCCCCACTCACAGAATCTGTTTGTCCCTCCCCTTGTCTCTCAAATAAATAAACTCTTTAAAACATAAGTAAACAAGTTTTATTTCTCTATTGCTGGCAATCTGCAAACCAAAAATGCAAGCTATGTAAAATCATGTGTAAAGTAAAAGCAAATAAACTCTGAAAGAGGCCCTAAAGAGCTCCCCCCCTTCCTGTAATCTACACAAACTTCACAAATCTACAAAACTACACAAACGTAAAAACCATAGGTCTGGGACGCCTAGGTGGCTCAGTGGGCTAGGTGTCTGCCTTCAGCTCAGGTCATGATCCCAGCGTCCTGGGATCAAGTCCCACATTGAGCTCCTTGCTCGGCAGGGAGCCTGCTTCTCTCTCTGCCTCTGCCTGCCACTCTGCCTGCCTGTGCTTGCTCTCTCGCTCTCGCTCTCTCTCTCTCCGAAAAATAAATAAAATAAAATCTTTAAAAAAAAAAACAAAAACCCATAGGTCTTTACCTAATTTCAAGTGTGTTTCAGGAATGAAAACAGGTAACTACACACTGTCCACAGAAACGATTTTGGGGGAAAAAAATTATTTTGAGCCCCAAAGGAAAAATGCACAATTTGATTCAAAACTAATCTTTCCCTTCTTTTTAAACTAAAACTATAATCAAGATTAATTTTGCCTATTTACAAGATTACTATTAAGAATATTATTTAATAATTCATAAAACCAGTAAGAACATAAAGTGGCAATCAAAAATATTTGACCACTGACAAAACTGTCAAGTACAACATTCTACAGTTCTTATATGCTTACTCAAAATCAGCTACATTCATTTATAATTACATCACAGACAAGTTTCATACCACAAAGTGATAGGATTTACAAAGCCATTACAGAATGCCATTTTATCCAGCTTCCAAAATGCAGATAGCTATTAATCATGGCATGAAATCGCTATTTTATAGACACTTCAAGGCTCATAAGCAATCTACACCAGAGTGTTTTTAAATTAAAAGGAATTTCCAATTCACATGACAACTGCAAACAATTTTCAGCAAATAAAATCTAAGGCTAATAGTTGTAGCAAATTTTCACTTCTTTTTTTCTTTTTTAAAGATTCCATTCATCCACTTGACAGAGAAAGCACAAGAAGGGGGAGTGGCAGGCAGAGAGAGAAGCAGGCTTCCTGCATGCAGAGCAAGGCAGGCTGATGTGGGACTAGATCCCAGGACCCCAGGACCCCATGACATGACCTAAACCGAAGGTAGTCACTTAACCAGCTGAGCCACCCAGGTGCCCAGTTGTGGCAAATTTTCATAAGCAACCACAGATTCATAAACAATACTAAACTATTAAAAATAATAAAACCAAGGTGGGGGGGGCGCCTGGGTGGCTTAATGGGTTAAAGCCTCTGCCTTCAGCTCAGGCTCAGGTTGGTCTCAGGGTCCTGGAATTGAGCCCTGCATTGGGCTCTCTGCTCAGCAGGGAGCCTGCTTCCACCTCTCTGTCTACTTGCCTCTCTGCCTGCTTGTGCTCTCTCTCCCTGTCAAATAAATAAAATCTTTTAAAAATAATAATAAAAAAACCAAGGACTTAACATTTAAGTAGATTTCATGCCACATATGTACAAAATTACATGTATCTTCCAAAAAGATAAAAAACTAGACCTATTTCACTGAGCCAAACTTCAAGGTTACAAAAAGATACCCTGAAGGTCGACTGTCTGTGATTGTCATATTCTTTAAAATACACAGGATAGGGCGCCTGGGTGGCTCAGTTGGTTGGGCAACTGCCATTGGCTCAGGTCATGATCCTGGAGTCCCAGGATCCAGTCCCACATCAGGCTCCCTGCTCGGCAGAGAGTCTGTTTCTCCCTTTGACCGGTCTCCTCTCATGCTGGCTCTCTCTCATTCTCTCTCTCAAATAAATAAAATTAAAATACACACCATAACTTTATTTAGGTCTATGTCTGCATTTATTTAAAGAGAAGAATACAATAAAATTCTACAAATAAGTTGCTTCGGTCAAGTCCCCCAACTTCTCAAAGCTTAGGGGTTTTTCCCTTCTATTTTAAGATTTTCTGTTATTTCTTCCTGCTCTAAAATTCTAGTTTTAGGAGGAAAATATTTCGAAAGACAGACAATATATACTCTTGAAGTTTCAACAGTATGTACCATGATTCCATTTTGTTTATTCTATACATGTTCACAAAGAGTCTGAAAAGATGAGCTCCAAACTTCCAACAATAGTATGTCAAAGGAAAGATTGTGGGTGATTTTAAAGGAGTTTTGGCTTTGTTTTTTTGATTCTCTGTACTCTTTTCTACAATGAGTATTTAAAGCTTACTGTTTTTCAAAAAAAATAAATAAAAATAAAGCTTACTGTTTTTCAAATTATGAGACAGAACTTTCATATATAGATAAGGCAGTACCTGTACAAAGACTATTTATTAAATTTTTTTATTTTAAAAAAGATTTATTTTTGCACATGCACAAGAGAGAGCACAGGTGCACAAGCAGCGGGGAGGAGCAGAGGGAGAAACAGACTGCCCACTGAGCAGGGAGCCTGACACTGGGGGCTTGGGCTCCATCCCAGGATGAAGGCAGACACTTAACTGACTGAACCACCCAGGCACCCTCTCTATTAATTTCAAGAATAAATCTGTTGAGGGCACCTGGGTGGCTCAGTGGGTTAAGCCGCTGCCTTTGGCTCAGGTCATGATCTCAGGGTCCTTAGATCAAGTCCCTCATCGGGCTCCCTGCTCAGCAGGGAGCCTGCTTCCCTCTCTCTCTGCCTGCCTCTCTACTTGTGATCTGTCAAATAAATAAATAAAATATTAAAAAAAAAAAAGAATAAATCTGTTGAGTCAACATGGATGGACTTAGAAGGTATTACGCTAAGTGAAAATAAGTCAGACCAAGAAAGACAAATACCATAAGATTCCACCCCTTACATGAAATCTTTAAAAAAAAAAAAAAAAAAAAGAATAAACAAAAAGCAGAATAAGAACTATAAATACTGAGAACTGATGGTTGCGGAGGGTGGGGGAGCAAAATGGGTGAAGGGGAGAAGGAGATAAAGTCAGTCACTGGAGTAAAAAGTATAAGGAATACAGTCAATGATATTTTAACAGTGATGTAATGGGACAGATGATAGCTGTACTTGTGGTAAACATGGCATAATGCATAGATTTATCCAATCACCAACTTCTACACCTCAAACTAATGTAACATTGTATGTGTCAACTATACTCAAAAAAGTAAGACGGTCAAAAAAAAAAAAAAAAAAAAGAAGAGAAGAAATCTGTTCTGGACGCTGGTTCAAGTACATCTCTTCTCTCCATTATACTACAGGCAGCTTAAGATCTGCTGAAGATCCACAACCACGTTCTATACATATCTTCAAATCACAAAGTCTGAAATCTTATACATATACATATATATGACATAAAAATCTCTTGAATTAATTGGTGTTTTAAATAACAGGAAAGCAGTTTATGACACCACTCCTACAAAACTGCAAATCTGCTTTGTTTGGCAAGCACCTCAATGGAGACTACTACTATTCTACATAGAACATTTATCTTCAAAAGCAGAAGAAATTATTTTTGAGTAGAAAAATATACTTTAAGGATATCAAAAAACACATTAAGATTCAGCTCAACCTATCCTAAGTAATGCTAGTAAAGGTCACACATTCAAAGGTGCCTACATTACAGATTCTAGATTTAGATGCTACAACCTTTCAAAGGCTTGATACCAGCTTCACAGTCACTGATAAGTAAATCTTCTGATAAAAACATCCCTATTTTTGAAGTCTAACATCTAAGCAGGCAAAAAAGACTCAAGAGGAAAGAGCACCCTACTTTTAACATTCTTGCTAAAATATGAAAAAGACCACTGTACTGACCTGACCTCTTAAAATCACGGTATGGTAACAGTCATAAACGACCCAGATAGGCTCCAAAAACAAAACAAAAAAACAAAAACAAGTACTTTCACTTAAAAAGATACTGTAGCAGGCAGGCCTGTTAATCAACTATATTGCAGCTGAAGTTATTTGAAATAGCTACAAAAACAGGGTTTTGTTCAGGCTCAACTCTTTACATATCAAAACACTATCTATCCAAAACAGAAAACTACAACTCCAGTAAAAAAATTTTATAGAGACTTAAAATCCCTTTCAAGGTATAAAAACACACTTTGCCACAGTGAAAATAAACACAGCTATAGCTACACAGAACAATAAAAAAATTAGCTCCTCCTTTAAGTCGAAACATATGGCTATTAAATAGCTGTGATATGAGCTAACATCCCTCATGTAAAATCTGTAAAATTATAACTGTCTAATTAGACACGGAAAATACAAACTTAACATTTAACAAAAAAGGAACACCATAACTGACACCATTCATGTTTAGACTTTTCAAAATGCAAAATCTTTAAGCAACTACAGGCTTACTTTTTTTGACAAAGATTTGATATAGGTTTTTGCCCAATCCAAAAAAGTCTGTTTTCTCTAGGCACTTAGGATGAAAATTAAGTCAATTAGGTTAAAATACGTAAGTCCATTAAAAAAACAAAAATGTACAGCTTTTAACAGCCATCTACAGCTTACCTCTGATGACTTCGATTGTCAATTAACTTTTCTGGTCCGACTGCAAATGTGGTTATTATCAATACCCACATAAAAGAGTAAGTTAATGAAGAATGATACAGTTTAAACCTTCTAAGCTACAAATGGGACCATATGACTGACTAGAGTTAAAGCAAATGGCTAACTACCTCACCATCAAAACTCTGCTCTAATGTTACCTCCTCAAAGAAGCCTCCCCAATCCACTTAAAAGTGCAACCCACTCTGTTCCCTCACATTCTCATATTATATCCTTAATCTGCTCTCCCGTAATCCCATAGCTCTTACCTAATATTATACATAGCTTGCTAATTTAATGTCTCAATTAATGTCTCACTCATCACGTTAGAATGGAAACACGAGGAGAGCAGTTATCTTTTTGTTTTATTCATTGGTATATCCCAAACACTTGTAACTGCCTGTACATGGATTTTCAATAAATTTCTATGTTCAATGGTGTCGATGTTTTAGGCTCTTCTAGAATATATTTAAAGAGATGAAATGTCTCGCAGATTCTTAAATGGAAACTTACACTAAATTGCAGCATAATTTCGAAGTTGCAATGCCTTAAAAGAAAGAAGCAATGAAAGTACTAAGCTGAAAATGACTAAAATAAGAAGTTTTTACTCACATTTAATCCTGTATCCAAAGACATTCTAATCTTGTATTATTTAGGTTTAAGAATGGGTAACAGAATGGGTAAACTCATTATTTTTTTAAATAGGAAAGGGAATGTGGGAGAGGAAGAGATATAGGTTAGCCAGTGATAATTCCCAACAGTGCCATGAAATTATATAAAAGTCAACAAAAGTGACTTGGTCACAGGCTAACAGCTAATAAAAAATACTTTTAGATGAATGAGGGAGATTAACAACAACAAAAGCTTCAGAACAAGTTTCTCAGGACTTTCATTCCTCTACTTAGAGAAGTATGAGCACAATAGTTAAACCATGTTTCCTCATTAGTGTTAACAGTTACTGTTTTCAAAGCATCTTCCCTTATATTATTTCATTAAGTCCTCAGAGAAACCAAATTCAAACTCAAGTATAAATAATCAGGTAGCTAACATAAGTACTTAATAATGTATTCACTTGACAGTAAATGCAACTTTTCCCTTGAAAATCCCCCACAGTGTCTGACAAAGAAACCATTCTATAGAAGAGCTACCTTCCTGGCAATGGAAACTAACACAAGTCTTCTCAAGAGTAATATGGCACAGCTAGCAAGAGCCATAAAAACCTTGAAGCCCTTTGACCCAGTAAAACCACTCCTGGGAACTTTCTCTAAGGCAATAATTAGACTAAAGCCAAAAGCTATTAGTATAAAGATGTTTAGTGTACCACTAACTATAATAATAAAGATGTGGACACCCAAATCCCAACAGTTGAATGGTTAACCAAAAACCTAAAGAAAATTTATATAACAGTGCTAAACAGAAAAAAAACAACACACACAAAAAAAAACACAAAATAACATGTACAATCATTAAAACTACATAAAAATGAAAAGGTAAAAACCAAAAACAAGGTTTTGATTAACAGACTTTAATATTATGGGTATGTTGTTCTAAGAGAAAACAGTAACCTTCTAAAACATATATGATAATTTAAGGCAGAATAAATTTTTGAAAGCCATAGAAAAAAACACACTATTTTTTAAAAAGTCAAACATAATGAAATGTTATTTAAAGAAGACATGTGAATTTCTTGACTTTCAAGAATATTTTACTATCTCTAGGGCACCTGGGTGGCTCAGTGGTTTAAGGCCTCTCTGCCTTAGGCTCAAGTCATGATCCCGGGATCCTGGGATCCAGCCTCACGTAGGGCTCTCTGCTCAGCGGGGAGCCTGCTTCCTCCTCTCTCTCTGCCTGCCTCTTGGCTTACTTGGGATCTCTGTCAAATAAATAAATAAAATCTTAAAAAAAAAAAAAAAAAGAATACTATCTCTAAACACGTCAAACCCAATGCTGCATTTTCTTTCTTTACCCCTGGCCTCAGGGACATATTTTAACTGCTGATACACACAAACGTGTAAGGAGACCTTAAAAACTGTAACCAGTTTACAAAGAACCCAGCAGCAGTGGTTCAAAATCCAAAGGAACTCTAAGTAAGATCTATGTAATAAAAGTACACGTTATATGAATCCAATAAACAGAACTTCACATATCTATCAAAAAGAACAAGGGGGAGAATTCATGTCTCAAATGAAAGAACTTAAAGCAAAGAAGAATTTAAATTAATCTTAAATGTAAAGCCTCAAAGAACAGAAAAGGCTCTTTGGGACTAAAACATTCCAAATATTTTTGATCATTCAAGCCACTATGGAACAATTATAATTTTTAAGCCTAAGGAGAGCAGTCGCAACTTAAAAGCCTATGTTTTAATTTCTAATTATATGAACAAGTTGAATATATCTGCCAAATCTCTATGATACCTAAGAAGAAAAATACCGTGGATCCTTTTCTGTAAAAAATTAGGTACAAAATTTGTCCATTTTTCACTGTGGATGCCACTGAAAAAGGGAAAGTGAAGTTACAGAATCCTAAGTGGAAAGAGCTGGGAAAATAAGCACTTTATCTGAACTAGTTGGAGCAAGGTTAAGGTTTGAGGGTGGTTCAGAGAAAGGACAACTGTGAAGGGGAGGTAGGGTAGAAGTAAAAAAAAAAAACAACAACAACAAAAAAAAACACAACACCAAAAACAAAAAATACAATGTCCGCCCTTCCCCTCTTGAAAGCAGGAGTCTCGGGCGCCTGGGTGGCTCAGTGGGTTAAAGCCTCTGCTTTTGGCTCAGGTCATGATCCCAGGGTCCTGGGATCGAGCCCCGCATCAGGCTCTCTGCTCCTTGAAGAGCCTGCTTCCTCCTCTCTCTCCCTGCCTGCCTCTCTTGCCTACTTGTAATCTCTGTCAAATAAATAAATAAAATCTTTTAAAAAAAAAAAAAAAAAGAAAGCAGGATTCCTTAAAAATCAGCCCTGATTCATCTTGAAGGGTAACTCCTCGGACCATAAATGAAAATTCTTTGGAAATGGATGGCTGAAAACCTGTTTTCAAAAAGAAAACTCAGTGTGGGGGGGGGGGAATCCCCTATCCCACCTTCTAAAGCCCAGGATGTCTGTTTCCGGAGGACCCTCGTCACTGACTGCCAACCCCGCCTAGGTCTAAGGGAGGCAAGGCAGTGCTGAACACGGACGGGCTCAGGGCACAGGGGAAATAGACTTGCGTGCCCTTGGTGAGCTCTGGCGGCACTTCCCAAGTTAAGGACACTGGCCACAATGGAATGGAGTCTATTGACATTTGCTGCCCCGTTTGAACACTAAGCATTTTCTTAGTTCGTGAAATACGAACTGTCAACCACCCCCCCACACACACACCCCCTCCCCAACAGGCCTTCCCGCACAAACACACCCTCCAAAGTCAGACCCGGTTAGAGAGACAGCACACGGCCCCCAGTCCCTACCACAAGCCTAGGTTTACAGGGAAAGAGGAGGAGACGACGCAAGTAAACACCCGCATTTCTGCTTTCAGGTCTCCTGCTGCAATCCCTCTCCTCTCGAAATTCTACGAATTGGGGATGGGGTTGGGGAAAATGCGCAGCCTGCCCGCTCCTTGCCACCACCATCCCCCTCTGTCCCCGATCTGGCCTGGACTTCTGACGCACGCCTGGGCCCTGGCCCACCACTATTCAAAGGCGCCTTCTCGGCCTCGGAACAGCATTGCGGATCGGCCACCACCCGCGGCGGAGAGGCCTTGCGGGGGAAGGAGGGAGGCCAGGAGCGGGCCGGGCACTCCCCACCCCTTCCTCAGGTGGGGGAGGGCGGAACGCTGCAGGAGACTGCACAGAGCCCCGCGATTCCTGGAGTTCTGGAGCCCCCGCCGCCACCTCAGATTTAAATGGGGGAGGGGAGCGGGGACTACTACCCACCCACCTCAATCCGGTTCTTCGAGCTTTCCCAGGGCAGGGGAGTGGGGTGGTTACGCACACCAGACAGACCCTAACGATTCCAGATGAGCCCCGTGGCTGCCCCTTTAATGGTCAGGGGGGGACGCTGCCCTAACTTTCCCCCTCCCTTGTTATTCCCCAAAGGGGGAGTTGGCAAGTTTCGGGAGACTGAACCAAAACCTAAAGACCATTCCACGTTAATATTTAAACGCGGGGGGGGGGGGCGCTGCCCAAGCATCCCCTCCACGTTGGGGCTAAAGGAGGAACAAGGGCTGACAATTAGTGAGACCTGTAAATCTCTCCCAAACACTTAAATGGAGAGGGGGGAGGCTGCCCAGTCCTTCCATCTTGACCGTTTGGGGGAGGGGGTGGGGATGTTGCAGGAGGCTGGACACGACCTGACATTCCCGGACGGACCCGCAGCGCCCCCCACTCAAACCCCAGGGCTCCAGGGGGGAGCAGGAGCCCCACCCCCACTGCGGGCCCCCAGCCCACCCCACCAAGCCTGGCCGGCCACAGGGCGGGGACGACGGTGTGGGCCGCGGGGGAGGGGACAGGAGGCCTGAGCTCGTCCAGGCCCGGAACGGAGGGGGCTGGGGCGCGACACCCACCTGCCCAGGCCGGGCCGCCCGCCGCCTGCGCTCGCCGCCGCCGAGGAGGAGGAAGCCACCGCCGAGGACGACGAGACTGAGGACGGCGACGGCGCGGCGGCGGGCGACGTGAGAAGGCCGCCGCTGCCGCCGGGCTTACGGGCATTGGCGGCCGCGGGCGGCGGCTGCTGCTGCTGCTGCTGTTGTTGTTGCTGGGGCTTCAGCGACATGGTGAGGGGCCCATACACCGGCCCGCACGCCGGGCGGGGACAGCCGGGAGCCGGGCGCGCCGAGGAGACGCCGGAGCGCGGTGGGGACGCACGGGCGCCGAGCGGGGAGGCGCGGGATGGCGCGACCGGGGGGGCGCCCGGGCCGGCTAGGGGTAGAAGGAGGACGACGAAGGGGCGGGGAGGCCCGCCGAAACCGAGGAGCCGCCGGGAGCCGGGCAGGGACGCGCCGCCGCCGTTGCCGTTGCTACCAAAACAGTCTGAGGCGGAGGGAGGCGAGCGCTGCCCGGAGGGAGGGGGGCCGGGGCCGGGCGGGGGAGGGGCGGCGGAGGGATACGGGCCCGGAGCCGCGCCGCCGCCGCCGCCCCGCCCGCCTCGCCGCGCCGGCCGCGGGAGCGAGCGCCGCCCGGGCCACCTGGCCGCGGCGAAGCGGCGTGGCTCGATGGTCGCTGCGGGGCCCCGAGGAGCTGCGGCCGCCGAGCGCATCGGGGGTCGGGCACACAGAGGCGCCGCGTGGCGATGCTGGGTGGGCGCGGTGGTGCGGGACGGGGACTCTTTACCGGAAGTCGGAAGGGTCGGACGGAAGCAGAACGTGAGACGACCCCGGGGCCGGGAGGGACACGTGAGGAGCGGGCGCCGAGCTGGGCTGCGTTCGCGGGGGTCGGGTGAGGGCCGGGCTGGCGGCCCAGCCCGGATCCGCCCTCCTCGAAGCGGGTCTGCCCTTCGGGAGGGCGTGTCTGTCTTCGCCCTCAAGGCCGGCCTAGTCTAGAGGACGCGAGGGAAGGGTTTCTTCCCCGCCCCCCAGTCCTTCGGCGTCCTCAGAGTACTGGGAGAGTCCGTGTTTACCCCCACCTGATGCAACCTCGAACGTGGACTGCGAGTCCCTTCAGGGTGGAGACTCTGTCTTGCTACGTAAGAAACATCTAGAACACAAGCATCCCATAGTTGTCTTTGTATCCCCAGCACCTGGCACGTAGTAGGTTCTCACCGCGTCACTGGATGTCTAAAATAAAGGCAGACTCTTTTTTCCCTTGCCAAGACTAACATCGAGGTTGGAGTCCAGCAACCTCTCGGGGCCATCTACATCTGGTTACCTTTTCCCCACTTTTTTCCACCCCAGCAGCACACAGGAGCCAGAAAACTCTTTTGGGTATCTGACCTTCATTTGAACCCATTTTCCCTCACTTGAACTTTTTTCCTCATTCATGAGACTCAAAAGGAAATGTACGTGATTGGTAGAGCTATGGATAATGGGGTCTCCCTTGGTGGAGACAGAACAGACCTCACAAGAATGTGTGAACTTTAGACCTTGGCCCCTTTAGAAGTTTTACTTTAACTTAGATTGCTAGCCAGCACAGTAGTCCGTTTTTTAAATGTGTAGCAATTAAGCTGGAAGCTAATAGGTTTGTGTTTTTTTTGAGTGAAGAATCGAGGTTTTTGTTTTTTGGGTTTTTTTTATTTTGTTTTTTAAGTAAAATTAGTTAAGGAATCTGACCAGAATTGTCAGATAAAGATATTAAAAAAAAAAAAACCAAAAAAAAAAACCTTGGAGAATGATTAAACCACAAGTCTCCAGGAGCCAAATTGAAATTAATCTCCTAGATAGTCCAGGCAAAAATTTACATTAATTCTGCAAATACTTGAAAAATAGGAAGTCAGCTTTATCTCCCAACTGAGGTAAAAATGTTGAGAAGAGGGGCGCCTGGGTGGCTCAGTGGGTTGAGGCCTCTGCCTTCAGCTCAGGTCATGATCCCAGAGTCCTGGGATCGAGTCCCGCATCGGGCTCTCTGCTTGGCAGGGAGCCTGCTTCCTCCTCTCTCTTTCTCTCTGCCTGCCTCTCTGCCTCCTTGTGATCTCTGTCAAATAAATAAATAAAATCTTTAAAAAAAAATAAAAAAAAATGTTGAGAAGAAAAAAGAAAAGTATTATTTTAAACCAACAGTTGCAAAATCCTTTAAAAATTAACCCAAAGGAAATTGAGATTAAAAAACCAGAAGACAGGGATGCCTGGGTGGCTCAGTAGATTAAGCCTCTGTGTTCAGCTCAGGTCCTGATCTCGGTGGTGGGATCAAGCCCCACAAGGGGCTTCCTGCTCAGCCTGGAGTGAGAACACTTTCCCTCTACCCTGCCCCTCTGCCCTCTCATTCGCTCCCTCTCAAATAAATAAAATCTTTTTAAAAATTTTTAAATAATTATTATTTTATTATTAATAATATTTATAAGTAAACTTATAAATAATAATTATTACTAATTATTTTAAATAATAAAAATACATCAACTTTCTCTGGTTTAATGATTTGATAGTTAACCATATCTGGAAACATGATCCCAGAATTCAATCTTAGGACCAAACTGCAGACAGGTGGGAGATAAAAGAGAGGTTGAATAAGAAAATCTGAAGCTGACAGCTGAACTTAATTTCATTTAGGCTGAGAAAGTTTTTACCCACTATCATTTAAAATATATTTAATAATTAGGGGCACCTGGGTGGCTAAGTCGTTAAGCATCTGCCTTCAGCTTGGGTCATGATCCCAGGGTCCTGGGATGGAGCCCTACATCAGGCTCCCTGCTCAGCGGGAAGCCTGCTTCTCCCTCTCCCACTCTCCCTGCTTGTATTCCCTCTTTCACAGGCTCCCTCTCTGTCAAATAAATAAATAAATAAAATCTTTTAAAAATATATATATATTTAAAAATTTATTGAGGTATAATTTACATATTATAAAATTTACCCATTCTGTATGCAATTAATGATTCTCAGTAAATACTTAATTATGTAACCATCACCATTAATTTCAGGACATTTCGATCACCCCAAAAAGATCCTTATACCCATTAGTAGTTACTCCCGGTTCCCATTGTCAGCCCCAGCAAACACTAATATACTTTCTTTTTTTTTTAATTAATTTATTTTTTTATAAACATATAATGTATTTTTATCCCCAGGGGTACATGTCTGTGAATCGTCAGGTTTACACACTTCACAGCATTAACCATAGCACATACCCTCCCCAATATCCATTACCCCAACCCTCTCTCCCAGCCCCCCTCCCCCAGCAACCCTCAGTTTGTTAACACTAATATACTTTCAATGGATTTATCTATTGTAGACATTTCATATAAATGGAATCTAACAGTAGGCAATATTTGCCTTTTTTCACTTAGCATATGTTAATGTTTTGGAGGTTTATCTATGTTCCAGCATGTATCATTACTTATTATCATGGAGTAGTATTCCATTGTATGGATGTATCACATTTTGTGTATCTACTCACCAGTTGGTGGGCTTTTAGATTGTTTCAAGTTTGAGGCTATTATGGATAATGCTGCTATGAACATTTTTGTACATGTATGTCTTCATATGGATATATTTCTCTTGAGCAGAGGCCTAGTAATGGAATGTTGGGCTGGTATGGTGAATTTATATTTAACTTTTTAAAAGATACTATCAGGGCACCTGGGTGGCTCAGATGGTTAAGTGTCTGCCCTTGGCTCAGGTCAGGATCGCCAGGTCCTGGGATGGAGCCCCATGACGTGCTCCCAGCTCAGCGGGAAGCCTGCTTCTCCCGCTCCCTCTGCCTCTCCTGCTGCTTGTGCCCTCTCTCGCTCTCTCTCACATGAATAAATAAAAGTTTTTTAAAAGAAGATACTATCAAACTCTTTTCTAAAGTGACTGCCATTTTACATACACACCTGGAATGTTTGAGGGTTTCTCATTAAAACTTCTTTTATATTAAAATGGAAACCGAAAGAGCCTCTACAGAATAGAGTCCATTCTGTACACACACCCTTTTTTTTCTTTGTCCAAGGAAGATTACCACCCAAAACCAAGAAATATGTTTTGTTGCAAACCCTTCACCTCCATTCCAGACATCCGAAAATGTAGCTATATAACAGCAACTGTGACATCAGCATGTTCTAGCTTTCAATGTAAACGTCAGGATAATATACCTTAAGACAAAATGGTGTGTGGTGGCTCAGTCGGTTAAGTGCCCAGCTCTTGATTTCAGCTCAGGTCATGATCTCAGGGTCCTGGGATTGAGCCCTGCATCAGGTTCTGTTCTCAGTGGAGAGCTGATCGAGATTCTCTGTCTCCCTCTGCCCCCTCCCCAACTCAAACACACATGTTTTCGAGCTCTCTCTTTTTCTCTTTAAAATAAATAAATCTGGCGGCTGCCTTCGGCTCAGGTCATGATCCCAGCGCCCTGGGATCGAGTCCCACATCCGGCTCCTTGCTCGGCAGGGAGCCTGCTTCTCCCTCTGCCTCTGCCTGCCATTCTGTCTGCCTGTGCTCACTCGCTCTCTCTCCCTCTCTCTCTGACAAATAGATAAAATTAAAAAATAAATAAATAAATAAATAAATAAATAAATCTGGGGGCGCCTGGGTGGCTCAGAGGGTTAAGCCTCTGCCTTCAGCTCAGTTCATGGTCTCAGGGTCCTGGGATCGAGCCCCGCATCAGGCTCCCTGCTCAGCGGGGAGCCTGCTTCCCCCTCTCTGTCTGCCTCTCTGCCTACTTGTCTTCTCTCTCTGTCAAATAAATAAATAAAATCTTTAAAAAAAATAAAGTAAAGTAAATAAATCTGGGGGGACTGGGTGGCTCAGTCGTTAAGCGTCTGCCTTGGGCTCAGGTCATGATCCCAGGGTCCTGAGATCCAGCCCCGCATGGGGCTCCCTGCTCAGCAGGAAGACTGCTTCTCCCTCCCCCACTCCCCCTGCTTGTGTTCCCTTTCTCTGTGTCTCTCTCTGTCAAATAAATAAATAAAATTAAAAAAAAAAAAAAAAAAGGTGTGGTAGTCAGCCTGTAGGACCACCCATGTGGGGGCACCTGGGCGGCTCAGTCAGTTTAACGTCTGCCTTTGGCTCAGGTCATGATTTGGTGTCCTGAGATCGATCGGGCCCAGCTTCCTGCGCATTGCTCTGCAGAAAGCCTGCTTCTCCCTCTCCCTCTGCCTTCCCCCTCCCCCACCCTGGCTTGCAGTCTGTCTCTCTCTCAGATAAATAAATAAAATCTTAAAAAAAAAAAAAAAAAAAGACCATCCCCATGTGATCCTGCTCTCCTGGTGGCCAGACCCAGTGAAATGTCCACCAATTGAATATGAGCTGGACCTAGTGGCTTCCTTCCAACAAAAAATTTGAAAAAATTATAGGCTTCCACTTCCAATATTGAGTTATAAAAAGACTGTGGCTTTTATTTTGGACTGCCTTCTCTCACTTGTTTGAAGGAAGCTAGCGCCATGTGGCAAGCTACCCTATGGAGAGACCTCCGTGGCAAGGAATTGCTGTCCTCAAGCACAGCAGTAGGACCTGATAGCTGTCAACAGCCATGTGGATGAGTTTGGAAATGACTCATCCCCCAGCCAAGGCTTAAAGTGACTGCAGTCCCGATCAAAGCACATTAATAGGCTTTGTTAGAGACCCTGAGCTAAAGACCCTCGACTTAGCCACACCAGATTCCCAGCCTTTTTGTTGTTTCAATCAGTAAGTTCTGGGATAATGTATCATGCAGCAAAAGACAACCAATACAGATGAAGCAAAAAGTGCATTTCCTATGATTTCCACGTGCGTTCAGAATTCTTTAAAAGGGGACGCCTGGGTGGCTCAGTTGGTTGGACGACTGCCTTCGGCTCAGGTCATGATCCCGGAGGCCCGGAATCGAGTCCCGCATCAGGCTCCCAGCTCCACGGGGAGTCTGCTTCTCCCTCTGACCTTCTCCTCGCTCATGCTCTCTCACTGCCTCTCTCTCAAATAAATAAATAAAATCTTTAAAAAAAAAAAAAAAGAATTCTTTAAAGGGGCGCCTGGCTGGCTTAGTTGGTGAAGCATGTGACTCTTGATCTTAGGGTTGTGAGTTCGAGCCCCGCATTGGGTGCAGAGATTACTAAGGGCACCTGGGTGGCTCAGTTGGTTGGGCAACTGTCTTCCGCTCAGGTCATGATCCTAGAGTCCCGGGATCAAGGCCCCGATCTGGCTCCCAGCTCCATGGGGAGTCTGCTTCTCCCTCTGACCTTCTCCCCTCTCATGCTCTCTCCCACTGTCTCTCTCTCAAATAAATAAAATCTTTAAAAAAAAAAAAGTAATTAAAAGGTAAAATCTTTAAGGGGTGCCTGGGTGGTTCAGCAAGTTAAGCGTCTGCCTTCTGCTCTGGTCATGATACCTGTGGGGGATCCTGCAGCCAGCTCCCTGCTCAGTGGGGAGTCTGCTTCTCCCACTTCTCTGCCCCTCCCCCCACTTGTGCTTTAAAAAAAATATTTTTTTAAAAAAAGATAAAATCTTTAAAATTAAAAAACGAATTTTTTTTTTAAAGATTGTATCTAGGGGCACCTGGGTGGCTCAGTGGGTTAAAGCCTCTGCCTTCAGCTCAGGTCATGATCCCAGGGTCCTGGGATCGAGCCCCACATCGGGCTCTCTGCTCAGCAGGGAGCCTGCCTCCCCCTCTCTCTGTCTCTGCCTGCCTCTCTGCCCACTTGTGATCTGTCTGTCAAATAATTAAAATCTTTTAAAAAAATAAAGATTGTATCTATTTATTTGACACAGAGAGAGAGAGAGTAGGAGAGGGAACACAAGCAGGGGGAGTGGGAGAGGGAGAAGCAGGCTCCCCGCTGAGCAGGACCCTGGGATCATGATCTGAGCCGAAGGCAGAAACTTAACAACTGAGCCACCCAGCCCCTGCCCTGCAAAAAGAGAATTCTTTTTTTTTTTTTTAATTTATTTATTTGTCAGAGAGAGAGGGAGATTGAGAGAGCGCGAGCACAGGCAGACAGAGAGGCAGGCAGAGGCAGAGGGAGAAGCAGGCTCCCTGCCGAGCAAGGAGCCCGATGCGGGACTCGATCCCAGGACGCTGGGACCATGACCTGAGCCGAAGGCAGCCGCTTAACCAACTGAGCCACCCAGGCGTCCCAAAAAGAGAATTCTTTAAAGACAAATGCTGAAATCAGAAATGTTATATCCAATAGAATTTAAATTTCTGAATGCTTCCTAAATGATCTTCGGGCAGCCACTCCAACCAAATCCACAAGTGTCGCTGGCGAGTTGTCATCAAGGGCGATGAAGAACATTGTTCTGAAAGAGTTCTGATATTGAGAAATGTTGCTAAAATTTAAATTTCAAAAGTAGTTGTGGACATTTCAAACACGATTTCAGACATGAAGAAAGTGTCAAATGAGGAAGGAGAAAGACTTTCAAACTTGGGAACCTAGTCCTGTGAATTCTGCACTTGCTTTCTGATTTTCAATGACCCTTCAGCGAGCCATATGGCCCTTTAATTTTTATCACTTCAAAGATTAATCAAGTCTGAGGATTTGGGGCTGAAAAACGGAGGCAGCCCCGCAAAGCCGAAATGCGAAGGGTGATTTGCTACCTCTCAGTGCAGCAGCACACATCAGGTGATCCAGTATTTTCAGCCATTCATTTTCCTCCAATCATTTCTTTTCAACTCTCTTCATTTGAGCATGTTTAATGTATGATGATACATTATTCACTCAATACTCTTGATTTCACTTTCAAAAGCATGAAAATTAATTCAAATCAAAAGTAACATGCATCCCCCCATCCATCCTCTTCAAGTTTTTGCATAGATCAATCCTCATTAAAAAAAAAAAAAAAAAAGACCAGATGTAATTTCAAAAATAGGACCATGGCTAATTAAACCAGTGTTTTTTTCTAACCATGGTTACTCAGAATTCTTAGAGGCTAATCTATTTGTAGACACTCCAGGAATCCCAAAAGACTAAAAGCAATAAAAAAAGAAAACGTGTATGGTGCGGAGGCCTTCCAGGAGGGCATAATTTATACACCTTGTGTGCAAAGTAACAACTTTCCCATAGGTTTGAAAAAAAACTTGGGGGGGGTGTGTGGCAAAGTAGTAGGGGAACAACAGCCACATCATCTGAAAAGCTTTTAAATGAGCCTTTCCTCCACACAAGCACCCTTCTGGCTGTTAAGTTGCTCATTTTGTTTTACCTTGTGGGACAGAATAATGATGTGGCGACATTATTCATGAAGCAAAAGCTGGATGCCAGCTGAAATGGGCACAGAAGAAAGAATTCTTTATTTTTCATTGGAAATGCTTGTGCTGCGCGGAGCCAGAAATTTAAAGAAACGCAGCCTTTTGTTTTTCCTCATTCTGTTTTCACTTGCCCCCTATTTTCGGTGGATTTGGGGGGCAGTCTGTTGTCCCCCATGGGGGGGGGCATGGATTTATGGAAAACCCAAGATTTGAAGCATGCACCATGTGAAGAATACAGGAGGGGATTTGAAATTGATGTGCTCCGCCCTGGAGATGGCTCAAGTGGCCGTTAGCATGGGATGGTGTTAGTTTGCTACAAGAGATGGGGAACCCCACGGTGGAACCCCCAGAGGGATCAGACTATAATTACTACTGGCGTCGCTGACCTATCCTCTTAGAAGGAGGACTTGGCTGCTTGTTTCAGAGTGAAATCAGATAGGGGCTTAACAATACTCATTGTCTTGCTGAAGACCCTATTTTATCAAAACTATTCATTTTCCATAAGGTAGCCCAGGACAAGAGAATGAGAATGATAATTGCAAGCCCTTACTACACAATGTTCTATGGACCAGCTCTGTTCTAAGTGCTTTCTACATAATAACTCACTCATTTAATCCTCACAATATCCACTGATTCTCAATGGAAGGGGAGAATTTTGCGCTGCCCCCCCCGCCACAGGGAACATTTGGAAATGTCTAGAGATATTGTTGGTCGTCACAAATGAATAGGAAATGCTACTGGCATCTGTGAGTGAGGTCAGGGAGGCTGCTGAACACCCACAGAGCACAGGACTGCCCCCCACCACCACCACAAAGAATTACCTAGCCCCAAACATCAGTAGTGCCAAGGTTGGCTGGGAAAACCTGCATAACACTATGAAGTAGATAGGATTATGATTCCCATGTGACAGGTAGGGAGACTGAGACACAACAAGGTTAAGTCACTTTGCCTAAGGTCACATGCATTAAGTGTTACAGCTAGCAAGTTCATTAAGTGTTACTCGGGGTCCTGGGATAGAGTACCGCACTGGGTCCCCTGCTCAGCGATGAGCCTGCTTCTCCCTCTGCCTCTGCCGTTCTCCCTGCTTGTGCTTGCTCTCTGTCTGTCTCTCCCTCTCTCTGTAACGAACAAATAAATTAAATCTTTAAAAAAAAAAAAGGAAATTTATTTTACCATGTGCATATATTACCTTTTATTTAAAAAATAATAGACTATTAGGGCATCAGTAAGAGTAACTACTGTTTATATAATGCTTCATGATTTACAAAGCACTTTTATTTGTAGGATTTCCTTTGGTGCTCACACCATTGCAGAGACGTTGACACTGGATTAGAGAGGTGGCCTGAGCCACCCAAGGTCACTCGCCACTGACTCCCTCACCTACCTCCCTTCCCTGTTTCCCAAAGATCAATCACTGTCCCCACCACTAATTTTTTTTTAAGGTTTTATTTATTTATTTGACAGACAGAGATCACAAGTAGGCAGACAGGCAGACAGAGAGAGAGGAGGAAGCCGGCTCCCTGCTGAGCAGAGAGCCTGATGTGGGGCTTGATCCCAGGACTTGGGATCATGACCCGAGCCGAAGGTAGAGGCTTTAACCCACTGAGCCACCCAGGCGCCCCCCCACTACTAATTTTTGTTTTATTCCACCACAAACTGTCATTCTCAAACTCTAGCAGAAAATCCTGATTCCCATAAAAAGAGAAAAGGCCAATTTCAGGAGCTTCTCTCTCTCTCCACCCCCTCTCTCAGGCACATGTGTACACTCACACACACACACACACTCTTCCCTTTCTGCCACTTGTTTATTGTTTAGTGCTGAAATGTTAGATCAGCCAAACAGAGGAGCCAGGGAAACAGGTAGACCCCCCCACCCCCACCACCTACAGTCAGTCCACAGTAGGCATTTAATAAACCCGAGCTCGCTCAATCTGATAGAGACTCGCTCTCGGTTTATACACGTTTGCTTGTTTGGGCCTGGAATGGCATATGCTTCCTATTTAAACCTGCTAATGACTACCAGCCACAGGCCAGAATGGTGCGGCCCACATCCAAGGCCACCCCCTAATGACCCAAGCATTTCCAGGCAGGGAGAGGACGGCTGGACAACCAGTCTGCTTTACCCATGCGTTTCCATCGCATGTGATTTGGGCGGAGTTCACATTCCCTCATGGATAAAGCTTACTTCTCTTCCAGTTAATAGCTTGTGATACGGGCATTCAGGAAAGTGCCAGCCTAGTTCATCAGAGATGCTGAAGCCAGAAAACCGCAAGGGGCCTCCTGGGGAACTACTCTTAGTCACCAGACTTCAGTGGGGCTTGCAGAGGTGACTGCTGGGGCACTGGGAGTGCTGGATTCACCCTCCTATGATCGGGACCCCGCTCTCTTCCACTGCACACGTGGCTCATTTCTGTCCTCAGAGTGTCAATACCAGATAAGTGTTCATCCGTCAAATAAGCAACAGATAGGCTTCTGGTATCCTGAAAATGACTCAGGAATCCTGTTACTGCAATTTCTTTCCTTTTTTTTTGCTTGTTCCATTTCTTTTTTTTTTAATTAATTAATTAATTAATTTATTTTTTTAATTTTTATTTTTTATAAACAAATTTTTATCCCCAGGGATACATGTCTGTGAATCGCCAGGTTTACACACTTCACAGCACTAACCATAGCACATACCCTCCCCAATGTCCATTACCCCACCCACCTTTCCTGAACCCCTCCCCCCAGCAACCCTCAGTTTGTTTCTTTCCTTTTTTTAAAAAAAGAATTTATTTATTTGAGAAGGAGTATGTGTGCATACTCTTGGGCCAGTAAGGAGGGCGAGAAACCCAAGCAGACTCCCCACCGAGCGCGGAGCCCAGTCCAGGGCACCATTCCATGACCTTGACACCATGACCAGAGCCAAAACCAAGAGCCAGCCACCTAAGCGATTGAGTCACCCAGGGTCCCCTGTTACTAATTTCTAATAATCTCAACACATCATTTTTAAAAAGTTGTTGTTCAGTATTTTTTAAGAACATCCTAAATATTTGTGTATTGGTTAGCATTTGCCTGCAACAAACTGCCCCCCAACATGGTGGCTGAAAACCACAAACTTTTTTTCTTTTTTTCCTTAAAATTCTTAGGTTGGCTGAACGATTCTTCTTTTCTGGGCTGGCGTGATTGGAGGTGGATGGTCTAGAATGGCCTCACTGACATGTCTGGCCATTGGCTCTGGATCAGCTGGGGATGGGAAGCACAACTTGGCCACATAACTCGAATCATCCTGCAGGCTGGCCTGGGCTCATTCACGTGGCAGTGGTCGCAACAGGCCCCAGAGCAGCATGTACTGGGCAAGCCTCAACCCATGGCACTTTTCGTGTCTCTTCTTGTGTCACATTTTCTAATGTCACATTAGTCAAAGCCAAGCCTAGATTTGAGGGGTGGGGACAGAGACTCCATCTCTCAAGGCAACAAGCTACAAAATTACTTTGCAAAGGATAAGCATGCAGGGAAGAAAGATGTTGTGGTCCTTTTTTTGGAATCTGTCACAATCAGGGATGGGGTAACTAGAAAAATCTATTTAAACCTTTTTTTTTTTTTTTCTTTAACAAGAGGATGCCCAGTATTTGGAAGAAAGCTGAGAAGCCTACCTTTAACCCTTTGATGACTTCCAAACCTCCAGATTCTTGGTCTTCTCACTCAGGATTGCTAGAAACAGCCCGATGAAAACAGCACCACATGTGTTTTCTGCAAAACTGGTTGTGATAGTTAATGTTACTTATGAACTTGACTGGGCCATGGGATACCCAGATATATCTGGTGAAACATTATTTCTGGGTGTGTCTGTGAGGGAGTTTCCAGAAAAGATTACCACTTGAGTTGGCAGATTGAGTAAAGCAAATTGCCCTCTCCAATGTGTGTGGGTACCATCCAATTCATTGAGCACCTGACTAGAACAAAAATGCAGAAGAAGGAAGAGTCCTCTCCCTGACCACTTGAGTTGGGTCATTGGTCTTCTGCCCTCAGACTGGGATCTAAAATCATCAATGCTCCTTGTTCTCAGCCATTCGGATGTGGAATTAGACTACCCCATCAGCTTTCCTGGGTCTCCGGCTTATAGATGGCAGATTGTGGGACTTCTGAGCCTCTATAAATACACAAGCCAATTCCTCATAATAAATCTATTTATGGATATATATATATATATGAATTATAATTATATAATGAATTTCTGGAGTATCAGTGTATTACTCAGGGTCCCCCAGAGAAAAGGTAGATATCTATCTGTCTCCTATTGGTAATGTTTATCTGGGGGACCCCGAGTAACACACTGATACTCCAGAAATGTCATCATATGACCTTGGGAAAGTCATCCTCATTGTCCCTGATGGATGATGAGGGGGGCACTAGATGTTCTCAAGTTGCAAGATAACTTTTTTTTAAAGACTTTTATGTTTATGGAATCTCTACATGCAATGTGGGACTCGAACCCACAGCCTGGAGATCAAGAGTCGTATGCTTCACGGACTAAGCCAGCCAGGCTCTGGGAAGGGAACTTTCAGAGGTTATATTGCAGGAAAATGAAAGAACAGGCCACATGCTGAATGGCCCAACCCCTGCTTATAGAGAGAAGATGGTTAGACTTGGGGCTGGAACTTTCAGCTTTTACCCAGATTTTTGGTATGGTCTGTAAGACTATGATTTTCAACTTTTCCTCCTCATAGGCCTGGTTAAACCCTTTGATCTCATTTTTATTGGGCAATATTATTATACCACTTTACAAATACCCATTTATTCCAGCCTGACCTTAACAGTCTTTCCTTTCCCCCAGGCCTTACAGGGCATTAAAAGTCAGCAGAATACTCAACAATGCTAGATGTAAAAAGGGGAAAGGCAGACAGTAGTTTCTTAAAAATGTCCAAACACATGAAGGCCAAGAAAGCAGGAAGAAGAGGGAGAGTGAAAGCAAATGAAGGAAAAGAAGCTGTTAATTTAGCACTTTTCCTAAGATGTCCAACTTGCACTATTCTTTTAACAGCTTTTTTGAGATCTAATTCCCGTCCTCTGTAAGTCACCCATTCAAATGTGTGCAATTCAGTGGTTTTTAGTATATTTGCAGAGTTGTGCAACCGTCACCACAGTATGATTTTAGAACATTCCATCATCCCAAAAGGAAATCCCATAACCATTAGTAATCAATGCCCGTTCCCCCTTCCTCAGCCCCTGGCAACCACTAATCTACTTTCTGCCCCTTGGGCTATTTCTTTTTCTTGTGGCAAAATATACATAACAGAAAATTACCATTGTAACCATTTTTAAGTTTGCAACTTAGTGGCATCAAATACATTCACATGGTTGGGCAGCCAACACCACCATTCATCTTCTGAAATGAAACTCAGTCTCCATTAAACACTAATTACCCATTTCTTCCCTACCCTCCTCAGCCCCCAGCCCTCAGTGAGCACCCTTCTACTTTCTGTCTCTATGAACTTGACTACTTGAAGTACCTTATAGAAGTAGGATCAGGTGGGGCTTCTGGGTGGCTCAGATGGTTGAGCGTCTGCCTTTGGCTCAGATCATGATCTTCAGGTCTTGGGATCAAGCCCCACATCAGGCTCCCAGCTCAGTGGGGAGTCTGCTTCTCCCTTTCCTCCTGCTTGTGCGCTCTCTCGCTCTCACGCGCTCTCTCGCTCTCAAATGAACAAATAAAATTAAAAGAAAAAAAGAAGTGGAATCATACAATATTTGACTTTTTGTGTCTGGCTACCTTCACTCACCATAATGTCTTCAAGATTCATCCCTGTTGTAGTATATCGCAGAATTTCTTTCCATTTTCAGGCTGAGTAAATTTCCATTGAATGAACGGACTATATTTACACATAGGCTATTTCATGCCAAGCTTTGGAAGTTGTTTTTTGTAGACCTCTAGTAATTGAGTAATGGACCCATTCCCACTCATCTCCATCCCCTTCCAAATTGAAAAAATAAGAGTAGGCTGAACTTACCCTTCTATATTGGCCAAGAGGGAAAGCAAGGCTAGAGGCTGTGGCGAAGGGAGTCATGATGGGTATGTGGGGCCTGTGCCCATGTGTCTCCCACAGGCACTTCCCCTTCTGGCCTTGTTCACCTCCCGCCTAAAGAGGTGGTGGGTGTCCTGGCATTTGGAGCCCTGAGTGTTTTGCGCTACTTTCTGCAGATAGACCGAAGGGTCAGAGATGAGAGGCTCACCTACAATGACAAAAACGAGGCTGGGCTGGTGCCAACTTGGCCTCTTGGGAAAGCCTAGGTAGTGGGGAACTGAGGAGGTAGATTCCTAACTTCTCAATCCCTAGGCAAAGCCCAGTGTTCGAGGGGCACCTGGGGGGCTCAGTCATTAAGTGGCTGCCTTCAGCTCAGGTCATGATCTCAGGGTCTTGGGATCGAGCCCCAGATCGGGCTCCCTGCTCAGCGGGGAGCCTGCTTCCCCCTCTCTGTCTGTCTGCCTCTCTGCCTACTTGTGATCTGTCAAATAAATAAACAAAATCTAAAAAAAAAAAAAAAAAAAAAGCCCAGTGTACATGAACAGCTTCAGCTCAGGGAACAGCCCCTGTGTACACATGTGGGTGGGCTGCCCTGAGGATCACGCAAGGATATTCACATATCGTGAATTATTCTTTGGAATACTGATACCCTAGTGCACTTCTGCTTCATGGCCTCCACTCCCACCTCTACCTGCACTAATACTGGAGCACAGTGACCAGAAACATAAAGTTAACGTAACCTGCCTTTTCCATTGCAGCGAGAGCACCAACCAACACAGCCATCCTGTACTAGGAATTCACCCAACAAATAACAAGAGCTGATATTATTGGGGTGATGAAAAAGTGTTAAGAATAGTCGTGATGGATGCAGAACATGGTAATTAATGCCAATGACCTGTACACTTAAGAATGGTTAAAATGGGGTGCATGGATGGCTCAGTCAGTTAAGCGTCTGCCTTCAGCTCAGGTCATGATCCCAGGATCCTGGGATGGAACCCCATATGGGGCTTAAAATGGGGGCACCTGTGTGGCCTGGTCAGTTAGGCACCCGACTCTTGATTTTCGTTCAGGTCATGATCTCAAGGTCGTGGGATCGAGCCCCTCATTGAGCTCCCCGCTCAGCAGGGAATCTGCTTGAGATTCTCTCTCCCTCCACCCCTCCCTTTTGCTCACAAGCTCTCTCTCCCCCAAATAAATAAATCTTTTTAAAAAAATGATTAAAATAGTAAATTTTATGTATATTTTACCATAATAAAAAAAGTAGTACTAAGTAACAAACTACTGCCAGATGGCTTTAGAGTTAAGAGAACAAGGGTGATGTTCTTAGGTCATTAGATAAACCCTAAGGAGTTCAAATTCAAAGTTCAGTAGCAGGCTCACCCATAGAAACATTATTTGTGCTTGTAGAAGGGTCCACTGTTCGATCTAAATCCTACTGTCTCTCTCCTACTGAGGGACATCCCCAGTGCTCAGAACTCTTCTGGCTCATTCTCTCCAGCAAACCAACATGCTGTAACAGCTCTCATGTTTAAAAAACTCTTTATGGGGTACCTGGGTGGCTCAGTGGGTTAAAGCCTCTGCTTTCGGCTCAGGTCATGATCCCAAAATTAAAAATTAAAAGATTTTTTAAAATCTTTTAAAAAATAATAAAAAATAAAAAGGGATGACTTGGGTAGCTCAGTCAGTTAAACGTCTGCCTTCAGCTCAGGTCATGATCCCAGGGTTCTGGGATCAAGCCCCGGGCTGGACTCCCTGCTCAGCAGGGAGCCTGCTTCTCCCTCTCCCTCTGCCTGCTGCTCTCTCTATCTCTCTGTCAAGTAAAAAAAAAAAAAAAAAAGATAATAATAATAAAAATAAATAAATAAATAAATAAATAAGAGGGTTGTTGTTTTTTGTTTTTTTTTTTAAGATTTTATTATTTATTTATTTGACAGACAGAGATTACAAGTAGGCAGAGGCAGGCAGAAAGAGAAGAGGAAGCAGGCTCCCCACTGAGCAGAGAGCCCGATGTGGGGCTCAATCCCAGGACCCCAGGATCATGACCTGAGCCGAAGGCAGAGGCTTTAACCCACTGAGCCACCCAGGCGCCCACCTTTTTATTTTTTTAAAATAAACTCTACACCCAACATGGAGCTTGAACTGACCACCTGGAGATCAGGAGTCACATGCTATATATAGTAACTGAGCTAGCCAGGGACCCTTAAATATATTTTTTTTCTTTCTTTTAAAATTTAACTTTTAATGTTTTAAAAACTTATATTTTTAAGTAAGCACTACAATTACCTCTCATCTTCACAAAACTAATCCTCCACTGGTGCTCACCCCCCTTGGGCCACCTCTGCCTTCCTGCCCTGCCCGCCACTGAGCAGAGCTGCCTGCCTCCACCTCCCTTTCCTCCACTCGCCTTCTCTCCTGAGCCCCAACCCTTCAAAGAAACACTTTCCTCAATGTCTGCTCTGGCAGCCCCACTGCAGAAGCCCACCTTCCTGTCCTTAGCAGCAGACTACCTCACTTCCTCCTTCCCTCTGCCCTGAACTCTCTCATGAGCTCCGCTCAGCTCACCTTCCCCACCACGCTTTTCCTCCCCTGTGGGGACTCACACCCTCCTGATCTCAGCTGCATTCTCTCCCCCAGGCCTGCCCGGCACTTACTTGTCCTATGTCTGCCTACTTAAAATCTTACCCCACTGGCTGTGTTTCTCAAACAACATCTTAAAAAAAAAAAAAAAAAAAAAAAAGACACACACACACAGGTCATAGTCTGTGGCTCCCGTGCTAAAAAATACTCCCATAGTTCTCACGTCTTAATAAGTGCCACGTGGTTACCTTGACTTATAAGGTCTTAAACATCTGGACTTTCACTACCTCTTCGGTCTTCTCCTTCCACTCTTGTGCTTTATTACAGCCTCCACACACTGGCCTCCTTGACAGTCTTCCAACATGCCAAACACACCCCCCACGTCAGGGCCTTTGCACTTGCAGCTCCCTCTGCTTAGGATGCCCTTCCCCCAGGCATATACAGCTCCCTCTGCTTAGGATGCCCTTCCCCCAGGCATATACATGGCTCAGTCCTTTACCTTATTTGGATCTTTGGGCTCATTTTTGATCCTTCTTAATGGAAAAGGCTTCCCTGTTGTGTACAACAGCACCCTACCTCCTCACACTTACCCCCATAATCTGCTTTATCTTTCCTCATACCACTTATCACTACTAGATATATATTTGGTGGTTTCTTTATCACCTGTTTCCTTCCACTAAAAGTAAGCCCAACAAATGCAGGAACTTTATTGTTTGCAGTTGTAAAGCCTAGAACACTGCCTGACCCTTAATAGATACTTGGTTTTTTGTTTGTTTGGTTTTTGTTTTTAAGTAGGCCCCAACATGGAGCCCAATGTGGGGCTTGAACACATGACCCTGAGATCAAGGCCTGAGCTGAGATCATGAGTCAGTCGCTTAACCGACTGACCCAACCAGGCACCCTGCTTGATATTTTAAATGAATTAACAGATATTTAACAGATTTTATTTTATTTTTTAAAAGATTTTATTTATTTATTTGAGAAAGAGAGAGAGCCTGAGCAGGAAGGGGGGTGGTGGCAGGGAGAGGGAGAAGCAGGCTCCCCACAGAGAAGGAAGCCCAATGTGGGACTTGATCCCAGGACCCGGGATCATGACCTGAGCAGAAGGCAGATGCCCAAATGACTACACCACCCAGGCACCCCTAATTAACAGATTTTAAATGGAGTTACATGTGTGGTGTGTGTATGTATTGTTTTAAGATTTTGTTTATTTATAAAAAAAATAAGATCTTATTTATGTATTTGAGAGAGAGAGAGCACATGTGCATGTGCGAGTTGGAGCTGGGTTGGCAGACGGTGGCAGAGGGAGAGGGAGAGAGAATCTGGAACAGACTCCATACTGGGCATGGAGCCCTACATGGCCCCAGATGAAACCAAGATTGGATGCCTAACCGACTGAGCCACAAGGTGCCCCTATGTGTTGTGTTTTTTAAATCCACTCCTGGGGGCTTCTGGCTGGCTCTGTCTGAAAAGCATGTGACTCTTGATCTCAGGGTCTTGAGTTCGAGCCCTATGTTGGGCGTAGAGATTACTAAAAAAAAAATTTTTTTTAACGCACTCCTGGAGAACCAGGGAAATGAATGAGAAGGTAAAAGAGATATACAGCTGACCCTTGAACAATGCAGGGGTGGGGGCGTGAACCCCCGCAATAGCCTATTGTCGACTGGAAGCCTACTGGTAATATAGTGCCCACATATTTCATAGGTTATATGAATTATACACTGTATTCTTACACTAGAGTAAACTAGGGGCACCTGGTGGGTCAGTTGTTAAGCATCTGCCTTTGCCTCAAGTCATGATCCTGGGGTCCTGGGATCCAGCCCCTGCATTGGGTTCCCTGCTGAGCAGGAAGCCTGCTTCCCTCTCTCCCTCCGCCTGCTACTCTCTGAGCTTATGCTCTCTTCTATCTCTGTCAGATAAATAAATAAAACTTAAAAAAAAAAAAACTCACAATAGATTAAGCTAGAGGGAAAAAAATGTTATTAAGAAAATCATAAGCAGGGGAGCCTGGATGGCTCAGTCAAGTTAAGCATCTGCCTTTGGCTCAGGTCATGAGCCCCTGCTCGGCAGGGAGCCTATTTCTCCTTCTGCCTGTCACTCCCCCTGCTTGTGTGCTTTCTCTCTCTCTCTGACAAGTAAATAAATAAAATCTTCAAAAAAAAAAAAAAAAAGGGAAACAGTTTGTCGGCTCATCAGGAGTTAAACACAGAAGAACCATACGACCTAGTAATTTCATTCCTAGGTGTACACCCCCCAAAAAATTGAGAACAGGAACTCAAAAATAATATATGTACATACATGTTCATAGCAGCACTACTCGCAGTAGCCAAAAAATGGAAACATCCCAAATGTCCATAAGTGGGTGAACAGATAAACAAAATGTATATTTGGACAAAGGAATATCATTCAGTCATAAAAAAGAGTGAGGTTCTGATACATACCATCATGAATGAGCCTCAAACACAGGATGCTAAGTGACAGAAGCCAGATGCAAAAGGCCACAGAGTATGTGATTCCATTTATATGAAACGCCCAGAACAGGCGAACCCATAGAGACAGAAGGCAGATTGGCGGTTGCCAGGGGCTGGGGGAAGGGAGAACGGGGAGTGACTGCTAATAGGTCCGGGGTTGCTCTGGGGGTGGAGGAGTGTGCGAGCATTTTGGAACTCGACAGAGGTGGTGTTTGCACAGCACTGTGAATGTACTAAACAGCACCGAAGGTTCACTTTAAAATGGTTAATTTTGTGTCATGTGAATTTCACTTCAATTTAAACAAAAACTGTTTGGGCTTCACGTTGGATCTTTTAATTAGCACAACCTTGACTTTCATTATGAAATAGTTAGCATTTTTGCAAAGACTCAGTGATAAAAAGGATTATTGTGTCTCCGCAGAGAACACAAATTACAAAATTTCTAGGGCAGAGGGGACAAAACAGGGTTCCAACTCAGGAAGGAAACGCTATTCATCTTATTCTCCTTCTTCTTCTGGTAAATATATACCACTAAAGAATCTGAGACTTAATTAAGTATTAAATTCACCTCCTCTTCCGTTGACACATCCCTTCCCTTTCCCAGTTACCCCAGCCCAGCATACTGCCTATGGCACACTCCCGCCGGTCCCACACTGGCACCCATTCTTTCCTTTTCCCAGAATACTGGTTTTGTTTGGGTACTTCCCTTCCCCCACGCAGCACTGAGCCCCAAGGAAACTGAGCCCAGCCCTCAGAAATGTCTAGTCTTGGGAGAATCCATTCCCCTTACCAGTGACTGGCTCAGGTACAACCATGTCACCCAAATCTCATGAATGAGATATCAGGGGTAAGTTTGGTGGTCTGCTGGTTTAAAAATGATGCCCTACACATCCTCTGATAGGTCTCCCTTTTGAGAAGCTGAAGCTGGGGGTGCCTGGCTGGCTCAGTAGGTAGAACATGCCACTCTTTATCTCCAGGTTGTGAGTTCAAGCCCCATGTGTGGTGTAGAGTTTACTTAAAATGAAAAAAAAAAAAAAAAGTGAAGCTTAACTCTAGTCCCCTTGTGACTGGGTTGGGCTTCGTGACTAGCTTCAAACATATCAAACATGGCGGAAATGGCGGTCGGTCACTTCCAAGATTTGGTTACTAAGAAGTCTTCGGCTTTCATCTTGGGCAGGCGCTCTCACTTTCTCTTCCTCAGGCAGTTCACCCTGGCAGAAGCCAGCTGTCATGCCAGAAGGACACTCCGGCAATTTATGGAGACGCCCACGTAGCGAGAACCAAAGCCTCCTGCCACAGCCAGGGAGGAACTGACACCGGCCAGGGTGAGCTCCTGAAAGAGCTCGAGAAGAACAGGTGTCATCCCCGTCCAATAAAAATCATACCCACTCAGGGCGCCTGGCTGGCTCTGTTGGAAGAGCATGCGACTCTTGGTCTCAGGGTCCTGAGTTCAAGCCCCATACTGGGTGTGGAGACTACCCCTTATTTTTAGAGAAAAATAAAAAAATCATCCCCACTCCTCCCCATGAGTCTCCATTTCAAGTGGCACCAAAGGCTTATTATACAAATGGGCTGAAGAATGTATTAGACTTGGGGACCCAGTCCCTCTCCATCTCTTAGCTCTGCTATCCTCCGTGTTGACTACATCCCCAGACAAGTCCTCCTTACATGGTAGCAAAGATGGCCCCCTATAGCTCCAAGCTTCCATTCTGACTGGCTTGGCAATCCCCGAAGACAGGATCACCACAAAATTCCTAGGGCCAATGCTCATTGGGCAGAATTGGGTCCCATGTTCTTTTACTAACCTATTTCTGTGGCCAGGGTGTTAGAACCCGTGGACTGGCCAAGCCAAATTTCTTGGAGTCGTATAGACAAGGTCCTCATAACCTGATCCTATTCTCTTTCCATTGGCCCCTCTGTCTGTATTAGTTTCCTGTTGCTTCTGTAACATGCTGCCACAAGTTTGGTGGATAAAAACCACACACAACATCTTAAGAGTTATGGGGTGAGAAGTCCACAATGAGTCTTATGGGGCTAACTCCAAGGTGTTAACGTGCCTCGTTTCTTCTGGAGGCTCTAGGGGAGAATCTGTTCCTTATCTTTTCTTCTTCTGCTTGCCATTCCCATGCCTTGGCTTTGGGCCCTACATGGCCTTTGCTCCCTCTGCTTTTGGTCCCACATCACCTCCTACTGCTCTGGTCTCCCACCTCCCTCTGATAGGGACCTTTGTGACTGCATTTAGGTCTCACCTGGACAATTCAGGATAACCTCCCCATCTGAAGATCAACTTAATCACATCTGCAGAGGCCATTTTGCCATACAAGGTAATACGCACAGGTTCAGGCGATGAGGGTGTGGCCACGTTTGGCCACGATCAAACACACGACACCCCCCCCCCCCCGCCCTTCAACCAGCTGGGCCTCCCTGCGAGCTCTCGGGGATCCACTAGGCACTTCCTTCCCTCTGTTCCTTGGCTCCTGCTGTTTCCTCTGCTGAAGGACCAGCCCACCCCCTTCTACTTGCCAATCTCCATACTTGGATTTCAAGGCTTAGCTCAAATGACACTTCTCTTTTGTAGCTTTCCTTAAGCACCCCCGCGCCTCCCCCCCCCCGTGGGGACAACCTGGGAGAATGAAGTGCACCCTTTCTCACTTTCCCAGAGCGAAACAGTTTATGACAGCGAACCATGGTATACCGGTTTACACATCTGGTCACTTACTCGATTGTGAAGTCTGTAGGCATAGGGACTTCTGCTTGATCATCTTTATTGCTCCAGCTCCTAACACGTAGCTCGTGACCCTTAACAGGTGCAAAGGAAGTATTTAGTTGAGTCCAAAAGCAGTTTATGAAATCCATCAAGATTTTTTGAAGCCCCAGTTTGTAATGGGATGGTTTTATGACAGATGTCAGCACTTCCATCCACCAGGCCCTGCCTTCCTGACCCCTCATTTGCACAATAGCACCCTTCCTTTCTCTGAGGAGCATTCTCTTCCCCACACAAGGTGGTCATGGTCACATTGCCCTAAAGGACAGCACTGTGACAGATGGTCTAGGTACGGCCAGTCAGAGTCAGGGTGGTTATCCCAGATACGGGATATGCCCCAGACTGGGCTAAAGGAAATGAAGTCATGTGATTCTACACAGAGGATGGAGAGAGAAGGTGCTGGTGAGCCAGTGTGAGCAGCACCCAGAGCCATGCAGGTTCCCGCCCTCCTCATCGGCCTCCACCTGGAGGAAGCCTGCATGTGGATGGGTAAGTGAGATCAATATGAAGGAAAACCGAGCTCCGGGTGGTTGGTGAGCTGGCCAGGTGTGGGACCACAGTCCCTAAGCCCCCACCCCCCCACCCCGCCGCCACCCCTGAGCTTCCCTTAATGAGAGCTAAGCAATTCCTCTTTTTTGCTTCTATCAGTTGGGTTTGGATTTCTGACTTGTGCCTGAATGATCTTGACTAATACAAGATATCATGGCCTAACACGCCATGCACTGTAGACACCCAGCAATAGGACTGTAGCTGGGCTGGGTATCTTCCCAACGTCTGGGATGCAGGAAATAGAAGGTAAAGTAGTGAATTCATTTCCTTGACAAATACTTTGTGATGATCTGTGACATGGAGGAACACCCTGAAATGGCACTTGGGGACACAGTATATTAGTCAAGACTTTCAGTGACAGAAAATCAGAAGAACCTGGATTAAGGAAAAAAAAAAAAGAGTAGGGGGAGAGGGAGGATAGAATTTATTGGCTTATGTAACTACAAAGTCCAGGAATAGGGCTCATTTCTGGCATAGCTGGATCCAGTCCCTCTCCATTTCTCCCCTCTCCTTTTTGCTGTATTGATTTTATTCTCAAGTGCTCTCTTTCCACATGGCAGAAAAGATGGCCGCCAGCTCCAAGTTTACTACCAGCAAAGAAGGAATGTGAAATGTATCGAGGGAAGTAAGAGACTCTATCAATTAGGAATGCTTTAGTCTGTAAGTAATAGAATAACCTACTAATGAGACTTAAGTGATAAAGGTTTATTTATTGCATGAATTAGCTGTATGGAGGTAAGCAATTTCAGTGTTGGTTTGGTGATTCAACTACGTCATCAAGAACCTGGTTCTTTCTTTCTTTCTGCTCTGCCATCCTTAGCATGTCTGAAATATTGTCCCTCTGAGTCACAGCATGGCTGCTGTGACACCAAGCATCACAGCCTCACACAGCAGCATTCTGAGAAGGAAGGAAAGAAGGAAGGCAGGAGCCAGGAACAAAAGGAACTTTCTCACTTTCACCTTTTTTACCTCAGGGGGTAAAATCATTTCCAGAAACCCCCAGCAGACTTCGCTCTCCATCTCATTGGCCATAATCTCACCATATGACCATCTCTGTCCATACCAATCCTATGACTGGCTACAACCAATTATGATTTCATCAATTTGCTAAGAGAGCAGTATGACTGTCCCAAAAGTCAACCTCTTTAAGTTTCTGGGGTGGCGACGTCCAACCCCATTCTTGGGAGATGAAGCATGGTCGGCCTCATGGAAAGTGAGGGAAAGTCTCTTGGAGGGCTTCTGGACCGGATCTTTGGTGAGGTTGTTGAGCCGCTCACCTAATCAATCCAGAACTGGACCTACCTCTGTTCTTACCTCGTGAGATAAACCCCCCATCCTGTTCAGTTGGGATTCCTTGTACCTGAAGGCATCTCATAGACTCATTTCTCTAACCAGCAGCATTTGCTCCAGGCAGTTTTCTCCAGACTTGGTTTCCTGCTCCAAAGACAGAGGCCACAGGGCAGGCCAGCCCACTCTGTCCTTCCAAGGTCCATCTCAATTGCCACCTTGTCCCTAAAGCCATTCCTGGCATGCTTGGTCACAATCACCCTGACCTCTCCTGAACCCCTCAGACATTTTGTTCCTTCTTCCTGTTGCCTGTCCCCCATTCACTCTATTAAAGTCCTGCAGATTCTAGGGGAGGGGCTGGGTGCCGGCATTGTCCAGGCGAGGCTGCCCTTTGTGTGCCTTCTATCATGCAGAGTGTGCTTGGTTTTACTCTGCCCGGCCCTTGTCCATTCCCTCCTTCCTTCATTCCATCCAACAGTCCAGTGTTGAAGGGCTTCTCTGGGCCAGACCTTGTGCAGATGAGGGAAAATGGTCCCCACCTTCAAAATGCATATCATCTAGCCAGGGGACAGTGACAGAGATAAGCACAGCGGCCACTAACACAGGTTGGCATGAGAAATGCTGACATGGAGACCACTATTTGTGCCCACCGAGCTAAGCTAAGCACCGGTTCCTTTAATCCTCCCACAAATCTTCTGAGGGGCAGCTCTTACTACTATTGCCATTTTGGAGATGAAATCACTGCTCTGAGATGTCACGTAACTTTCCCTAAATCACTCAACCAGGTAGTAGCCGAGCTGGGATTTGAACCCGGGCCCCGGGCACAAACCTCTAAATGCACTGCCTGTCCAAGCTCAGAGGCAGACTGGTCAGATCTCCGTTTGCAAAGAAAGGCCCTGAGCCCACCCTTCCTGCACGGCCGCAGATGGAACCAGCCCTGCTCTCACCTGGATCTCGGACTTTTCCGCCTATAGGACCACTAGACGACGCATTTCTGTCGCTGAAGCCGTTCGGTTTGTGGTACTCTGATGGCTGTGTGTTAGCAGCGAACACACCAGTGGTGGTCTCAAGGGAGCTGGGAGGTAGGGAGAGGGAGGAAGGGAGCTGTGAGGTGAGACCGGAAAGGCAGGTCAGGGCCAGATCATGCAAGACCACACAGGCCCAGGCAAGACATTGGATTTTACTCTGAGATCCAGAAAAATCCAGAAAATGGGGCTTGTAACTGCCATAAGTGGGGGTGTTGAGAATGATTTGGAAGGGGGCAGGAGTCACGGTGGAAAGACCAGCAAGGAAGCCACTGCAACTGGAGCTCAGGGCAGGGTCGAGGCCGCAGGTAGAAATTTGGGGATGGGATTTTACGGCATCAAGATGGTCTTTCAAACCACAGGACCTGGTGAGCTCACTGAGAGAGGAGAAGGACGACAGAGGCCAGGACCCATCCCTGAGAACCCCTCTCTTTCTGGGAGCTGGTGGAGATGACCAGGAATGAATCATGACTGCTGGTGTGGAGAGAAACCGCAGCCTGGGGAGGCCAGGCTCATCCCGGAGATAGGGAGGACCCTCAGGAGGACATAGTGCTTAATCAGGTAGACTGTAGGAATAGGAAATGGCCGGGGGAAGGGAGCAGCTGCCAAGCTGTCAGAGGGAATGGAAGCAAAGACCCATGGGTCAGTGTCCCAGAATAACAAAGTACCACAAACTGGGGGGCTTAGAACAAATAGAAGTTGATTCTCTTATAGTTCTGGAGGCCAGAAGTCCAAAGCAAGCCTCTTTTGTACACAATCAACCATGGAGGCATCTGTGCCTACCCTCCTTGTTTTTCCCTGTTTGCCTCCTTTATGTTTTGTAGTTGTTTTCTGGGTTTTTTCAAATTAAAACCTTCTGAGTTGGGGCGCCTGGGTGGCTCAGTGGGTTAAGCCTCTGCCTTCGGCTCAGGTCATGGTCTCAGGGTCCTGGGCAGGGAGCCTTGCTGCTCCCCCTCCCCTCTCTCTGCCTGCCTCTCTGCCTACTTGGGATCTCTGTCAAATAAAATCTTAAAACAAAAAAAGCCTCCTGCCCCCCTGACACGATTTCACCCTAGCATTTACATTTTCTAAAATTTCATACAATTTCGTTTGTTTGCAGGGCAGCAATGACGGGGACAGTTGTATCCGCTGCTGGAGCCCCGGAATCCTGATGGGGCCTGACACTTAGTAGGCCCTCACGTAATTACTGAGAGAACAAATCCACCATATAAAAACTGTATGCCTAGAAAACACTAGAAGAAACACCCCAAAGTGTTAATGGTTTCCTCTGTTGAAATGAGACTGCTTTTACTTTTCCTCTCTATATTTTCCTGCTTTAAAAATAAAACATCCTATTTTTGGGGGTAGATGGAAATGCTCTGTATCTTCATTTGGGTGGTGATTACGCGGACGTGGACAACTGTCAAAACTCGCCCAACTGAATGCCTCAGACCTGCATTCTGTTACATGCTAATTATATCTCAAAAATTTAAAAAAAAAATACACGTAACATATGAATAATATACGTGTATATATCAAAATACAATCTCTTGCCATTATCTTACAGCATTTAAACTATAAAATTATAAAGAGGATAATAGGTATTGCATCTGTATTCTAAATTAAATTTCACTTGTTACAATATCAAAAAAAAAAAAAAAGAAGAAAAAGAAGAAAACGGTTTTGGATGACCTTTACACACAGACACACACAGACCAGTCTATACCTGCCAAGTTAACACCGCTTTGTAACACCCCCCGGGAGTTCATAAAAAATGTGTTCCAGGCTTTCCCTCTCCACTGATTCTGTAATAATCTGAAGCCGCAAGCTAAACTGATCCCTTCAGAATCTAGTTTCCAGTTAGCCTGTTTATTCCTGCTCGTGCCTCTGAGGGCAGTAACTGAGTCCACACTCTCAAAAAAAGGACTCCTTAGGGTCTAGACAGTTTTGTTCCAGAAGCAACTTTTCCAGCCAGGGAAGCACCCCGGCTTCCATGAAGTTCTATAGAACAGAACTGAGATGTCAACTTAAATGGTTGGTATGAACTAGGCCCCGAGCCTCTCCAGGGTGACAGGGCCACAACAGTCTATTGGAATAAAGTGATTTCCCAAAGCTGGCCCTTGGGTGGAGTGGGGGAAAACCACTGGCGTGGTTTTCTTCCTCCTCCTTTATCAGCTCTGGCTCAGGCCCCGTTGAAGTGGGAGAGGAGACGGAAGTTATAAAGTTCCATGGGGAGGGGGAGGCTTGCAGAAGGCAGGGATATGAGACCATTTTACTCACGCCAAAGTGGCCTCAACTCCGTACTCTGCTCCTTTCCTAAGGCAACCACAAAACAGGGACTTGGGAGCTGTGTCCTTTCTGTCCCCACGTCCCAAGGTTAGAGGGGCCAGTCGAGCGGAGTGGCGAGGAGCCCAGAGTCTGGACTCAGGCAATGCTGGGATTGAGCACGGCCCTAATCAGGGGATCCCCGATGTGAGCTCAGCCAGTTCTGAGATGCCTCCGGCTGGGCCTCGGTTTCTCGGTCGGTACAGCGGGGTAGCTCTACCTACCTCACAGGCTGGCGTGCGCAACTAAACGGAACCATGCACAGGAACTGTGGTCCGGTCAGCAGGAATTCAAATGTGCGCTAGCCGCTCGAATCAGGTGCATCAAATCAGGGCAGAGTGTGCTCCAGTCTCTATCGCTCAGCGAGTGGAGGAGAATCCTCTAATTCTGTGCTTCTCATTCTCTCCGGCTTTGGGTCCTACCAAAGAAACCAGAGGTTCCGGGTCTGCTCCTCTGGATCGCCTACTTGGGGGTTACTGGTGCTGGAAAAGAAGTCTCTCCTGGGGACGTTCTTCTAGGTTGTTCCAAGTCAACGTGGGTTCACACAGGCTAACAGCAACTCAATGAGTTTTTAGCATCAATTACCTCCCTTCTCACAAGAATGTTATCTCAGCAGGTGAAAAGAAAACTGTTGTTAAGAGTTCACCAAAAAGCACTCTCCTGAGGAGGGCTCGGAGAGGAGAGAGGCGGGGCTAGATGTAGGCTTTTTTTCTCGGGATTATTCTGGTTCTAAAAAGCAGCGGAACATTCTTATTTACAAGAGCGAGGGGAAAGGGGGCCGTGGGGAGAGGAGCACCGAGCATATAGGAAGAAAGTGAGAAGGGAGAGCTTTGGTGCTACTAGGGCCAGAGCTAGGAATCTGGCCAAAGGGAGAGTGCACGATTGGCAGCAGCCGAGAGATCCTGTATGGACTTTTAGGAAAGCTTCTGGGCCGAAGCACGGGGCCAGGAGAGTTCTGGCAGCAGCCCCCGGCCCAGGCATGTTCCCACATAATTGAAGTCGAATGTGCTTGGGGGGAGGGAGTATGGAGGCGGCCTCGGAGTTCCTGGCGGCTGAACCTCTGCGTTCTGCATTTGGCTCTGTTTGGGATTGAAGCCAGTAAGTGTTGATTTTCTGCAGCATGGAAACAAATGCAACGAAGTGGTTTTCCTGAGGCATGCATTTTGAAAAGAGGATTTTACTTTTTTCCCCCAAGGACAGGTGGGGCCGGGACATGGGTGGGTGCGTTGTGACGTGGCTCTTCTGTTGCTGTCTCTTCTGCAAACGCTTTCGGGCTCATAGTTTCCGTGTGAGCACAAACGTATCAGTTAGAATGTGTGAGGGGGCATGGCCACGACTTCAGGCTAAGTCTTTCACAAAAGATAATTCCTGGAAAATGCTGCTGGAGGACCCTCTGGCTGTGTGTGATAAGTCACAATTTGTTTGCTCTCCGCTGGAGGGTTTCCAGGAGAGCGGCTCTCTTGTTCCTCCTAAAATTTTCCATGGACTCTCCTTCACGTCTTGGTTTTTCTGTGTGATCTTGCTCTGCTACCCCCGAAATTAGTTCGTGTTCCTTCTTTTCAGTTAGCACCCAGGTCTTTTGGAGCCTAACCATTATGTTAGTTGGTATAAAGTGACACCGTCTGGTTTTTCAAGTGGTGGAGACTCATCATTCTTTTAATGGCACTCAACTGTGCCCAGCCCTCTACGGAAAGTCTGGACTCTTGGCCCATTGGGCCATACCCAAGAAACTGAGAATCTGCAATCACTAATCGATTCGGCTGGAGGGGTCTCAGTAAGGAAATGGGCATAAGGGGAGATTTGGTCTGGACCTTCCAGACGAAAGATGGTGAAAGACAACTCCACAGAGGCCAGGCCGGTAGTGTTTCTTGAATTCAGCATTTATGCTCAGTGCTAGAGCTCTGCTTTTATCTTTTGAGAAGAATTTCACCATCAGCCATCTTATATGAGGATACTAGCCTCTCTGCATTTATTATGAGGCTGGGTTTGAAAGGAGTTTTGGGTCAGGGGATTTAGAACCCAGGCTGAAAAAAAGCAAAGCTGCTTTAGTTCACTTAGTGCACTTGGTAATTAGCCTCAGAGTAAAAAACGTTATCTCCACCAGCACAGCTCCGTGCCAAGTACCAAAACCACATTTTCCAGATGATTCCAGTGAGAAGTTTCTGACCCGAAGCAATTCAACATTGGGCCCCAAAGACCACAATCATCTTGTATAAAACAACAGATTGTTCATCTCTCCCTGGCCTTATTTAGTGCATCAAGAATGCAAAATCCAGATTAAGAACCAAATGCAGAGCCCCCTTCACACTCACCTAAGCTTTCAGAATGACACTAAGAGACTGTTCCATGTGCATGAAAAGTTTACTAGCTAAAATGATGCTGAGATAGTTTTGGCTTCTGGGAGTGCAGCTTTCAAAATCTATGTCTAACAGAATCTAATATTGTTAAGTAGAGTCTGAGCATTCTGGGGAGTGCAGGAATCCCATGGAGACAGGGAAAAAAGGGTTACCAGTTTAAGTGGTAAATGGTTACCATTACCTTTAAAAGATGAAAAGAAGGCATAAAAGAGTCGATTACTACATTAATCAGGATAAAGAGGACACAAGCCTTCCCCATACCCCTCTTCAAAAGAGGGTAAAAAATAAAAGAAGTTTTATATAACTTCCCTGGGGTCTCCTAATCCACCAATGCCAAAATGTATGTTTGCTGCAGGCTGAGGGCAGTGCAGGATGGAAATGAACTTCACGTTGCACAGGATGAGACACTTGGCTTTGGCTTTGGAGGAAAAGAGGGTGGGGAGGTTCCTGAAGGGAAAGGCTTTTCTCTCTAGTACTGCTTTACTCTTGCCTGCCATTTAAAAATTTTTAACTTTTGGGGCGCCTGGGTGGCTCAGTGGGTTAAAGCCTCTGCCTTCGGCTCAGGTCATGATCCCTGGGTCCTGGGATCGAGCCCGCATCAGGATCTCTGCTCGCCAGGGAGACTTCTTCCCTCCCCCTTCTCTCTCTGCCTGCCTCTTTGCCTACTTGTGCTGTCAAATAAACAAAATCTTTAAAAATTTTTAATTTTTTTTAAAGATTCCATTTATTTATTTGACAGAGAGGGAACAGAAGCAGGAGGAGTGGGAGAGAGAGAAGCTGGCTTCCTGCTGAGCAGGGAGCCCAACATAGGGCTAGATCCCAGGACCCCGGGATCACGACCTGAGCTCTTGAAGGCAGACGCTTAATGACTGAGCTACTCAGGCGCCCCTAAAATTTTTTTAACTTTTTTTTTTAAAGATTTTATTTATTTGATAGACAGAGATCACAAGCAGGCAGAGAGGCAGGCAGAGAGAGAGGAAGGGAAGCAGGCTCCTCATCAAGCAGAGAGCCCGATGTGGGGCTCGATCCCAGGACCCCAGGATCATGATCTGAGCCGAAGGCAGAGGCTTTAACCCGCTGAGCCACCCAGGAGCCCCGAAAAATTTTTTTAACTTTTAAAAGTTACAACTGGGGGTGCCTGGGTGGCTCAGTAGTTGTAGTGTCTGGCTCCTGGTTTTGGCTCAGGTCGTGATCTCAGGGTCCTTGGATCCAGCCCCAGTCAGGGTCTGTGCTCAGCGGGGAGTCTGCTTGAGGATTCTCTCCTTGCCCCACTCCCCCTTCCCCACCATCCCCTACCCACTCCCACATGCATGCTCTCTCTCAAATAAATCTTAAAAAAGAAAAAAAGCGACATCTGTTGGTGTAGACACTATGCAGATATTCTCGGACTCCCACTTCAAGAACCTTCACAGGCAAGAATGAAAAGGGCTGGCCAGATGTAGAAGCCTGTCAGAGAAACTTGGTGTCTTCCTAAACTCGCTTAAGGTGACAGCCAGGTCTTTGAGCAGTGTAGACATCCCCCAGCACCATGAAGGAGCAGGAGCTGGGTCGGGAGAGACTCCTGAAAAATCTCCCTTCTGCTGCCAAGAAAGAAATTAACACAGCAGAATTCACTGTGGCAGTTAATTCAGCTTTATCCTGGAGAAGACGAAATCACTTTCCTCAAATGTGAGAGCGACTTTCCTTTTTTAGATAAGCGCATTGACTTCATCACGTGAGACCGTCTGCCACCAGCCCAAACAACGTGGCAGAGCGCACAGCAGCCAAGTCTCAAGGGTAGTATTTGTAACTTGTGTATCCCGACTGTACCAGGAGAGGGGTTTCCAAGAGATGACAGAAGGTTGTTCATTTGTGATTTGCCAAGCGCTCCACACGTTCGTTTCCTAGCCCTCTTGCTGAGGACGAGCTCCCTGGGCAAGCACGGAGCTGGGAGTTGCTTTGGGGCTTTGCCTTACCCAGTGTATCCTAACCAGTCACGTCTGGGGCAGTTTCAAAAAACAGAGCGGTCTCAGCTTGTGATAGGGCCTGGGAAAGTCTCCAGTGTGTATATTGATTGCTTTCCGTTTGCCAAAGAGTTGGGTGCTGGGTCTCAGCCTATCCCGAGCCTCCAAATTCAGATAATTCTCCTTATTCTACTTTTTACGAGTTTGGGAAGTTGGAGCAAAGGGGTGGAGAGATGAATGATCTAGCTGCTCACTCTAGTGCTGAGGCGATGATTTTTAATGCTTCTTTTAAATCCAGGTCACTGATACCTTCCTGGGTTATGTAGATAGAAGCTCCCAAGAAAATGTCAATCAGAGAGACACAAATTTCACACAGGGCAGAATCATTTCAAAGTTTGGTTATTTTAATGGAATTTCATTGTTCAAAGTAGAATGGATATATTAAGTGGTTCATTTCCATCCTGAAGAAAACACAAACAGTTTCTATCTTATTGTAATTTTGTCAAACTCAAACATGACTCTTTGACCTTTATCAAAGACATTTTCTTAATGTATCTTGATAAGATTCTTTATTCTGGAAAAAAACTTTTAAACCTTCAAGTAGTTTGGAAACATTTGCCTATTTGCTCATTCCTCTGGGCACAGCCTTTCAGACCACTTAGCTCACCTGTACCGAAGATCTCTGTTTTTCTAGCTGGTGGTAGGGCTGCGTGATGGAGGTGATCATGGGAAAATGAGGAGCGAGCAAGCTTTGTCAACTACTTCTAATTCTCTTAATTAGTATGCTACAATCCACCCCAGCTTCTGCAAGGTCAGACATGCAAGACAAGTACTTGGCCAAAAAAGCAGGATTCTAACTAGTGTAAAAATAGATTTTAAATAAAATAGACTCTCTATAGGAAAGAGAATTAGGTTATGCTTTACATTCCCGCTCTTGCTTTAAGATCTCTGTATATGTAAGTCCAAGGGGGACCTGTAGAGTGGGTCTACCCTAAGTAAAAATTGAGAATGTCTGAGGTACATTCATTTTGCAAAGTTACAGGTGAGGTTTTTTGGGAAATGCTATAGCACATCTCACAAAAATGGATGGTGATTAACAATACAGTTTGTGTGCTAACAAGTAACATGTAAGACATTTAGGCCAAAGGGGATGAGGCCTAACCATAGGCTAAAAAACAATGAAAATGTGATCATCTGAAAACTCTGGCTAATTCTGAGGCAGAAGACAAACCCCATCATTTAACAGCATGTCTTATTAACCTATTCAGCTACCTCTTTTGGAAGCTTCAATTCCAACACGGGTCTTACTTTAAGTTCACTCAATCGCTGAGTATTATGAATTACTTAACGTTGGTTTCTAGAGAAAGTACACAGCCCCTCTGTTGGCTCACAACAAGCACCGCATAACTGCTTTAAAGGGGCTCTGTTAAAATGCCAATTTTCGGGTTTAGAAACAGCCTTTGGTTGTATCTTGAAAGCATCACTGAAAATCTGCCCAAGGTCCCTCTAGCCGCAACCTGAGCATGCAGCCCGATCTTTTGTAAACATTCAGAAAACACTGATCCCAGCAAAATACACAATCAGCTAGTCAGAGGCCTCACTCCGCATTTTCACACTGTTTGCTGTTTGCGGATTCTTGCTGGATGCTAGGAAATCCACTCAGAGTTGGGTCTTAGAGCAACCCTTCAGGCTCCTCCTTACGTGAGGTTCACAATGTGGTGTGGAGTCATGGAAAACAAAACCTAGAAGTGCCACCATTTTTCCTACCCTGGGTCTGCTCGGCCTGCGTGGGATGTTTGTTTTTCCTGGCTAGCCCTGGAGCAAGAGGTGGCTGCTGGTGACAGGCTAGTGACTAACGGTTTACAAGCCCAGCCTCTTCTCATGGGACCTTCAACCAATTCTTCAATTCCCAGATGCAGGGAGGGGTGACAATGACAGGCGACTAATGCTAGGGAATTTGCGTAAATCCTCAGTGGCCAGTGCAAACCTCTCTTTAAAGTAGCTGCTATGACCTCAGGTAACGTGACCTTTGAGGTTCCCTGAAAAAAAAAAAAAAAAATTGTCATCTTGAACCAGACCCCAGAAGTGAATGTCAAATACACCAACTCAATAAATACAATGGAAAAATGCGCAGCAGAGCTGGAGCTTCTATCAAGTCGGAAGGCAAAATGGCCATGAGAGCGCCTGAGGCTAGTGAACTATCATGGTGGGCAATGGCAGCCAGCTCTGAAGCCCCGGCCCATCTCGCCAGCTCCACCGGCCGCCGGGCTGCAGTCCCTGCAGCGTGCGCCCACAAAGAAAAGACCCAAACAACGGCGGCTCCGTCCTCACTTGTACTTGCTCAAGGTCCACCCTCACACTGGAGCCCCAGCGCACCCCCGCCGCGCCAGGGAAAACAGTCTCAAGGACGTCTGTTTCCCAGAGGTCACTTGCCCCTCTTGCTGCGGCCTTTCCTGGAGGGTAGCTTCCCACTGCCCCCTGAAGAGGGGGGGCTGGAGGCCGAGGCCATGGCGATGTTGATCTGTCCCTCCTGGATTTCCTGCCGGGTCTCGGCAGGCAGGTGGTTGATCTTCTGCTGTGCCTCCAGGTAGAACATGACGTCACGCAGCTGCTCCTGGATCTCCGTGATCTGCAGATCCTTCTGGTCGCAGGTCTCTTTCAACACCCTCTCCTCCTCCTTCAGTTTGTTCTGCAGGAGGACCTGGTTGGCGCGCAAACACTTGTTCATTTCCTGCTCCTCTTTGAGCTCTGTGGTAAGTTTGGCCACTTTCGTGTTTAGTTGGGTGCACCTTTTGCAGGACAAAGGAAGACAAAAGCATGGTTTTCATTTGCTGACATGGTCCCCTTTTTGCTCTGGGATTGAACAGAGGCACTGTGATCTCAGAATCCATTGAGGGACTGGACTCCCCCCTCCTGCGGTAGAAGGGGGGCTGGTTTGCTGCCACTGCAACAGCTTTACAAAGCAAGGATTTTGCTCGAGTTAACAGCGTGGCTTCGGGACAATTTTTCTAAGCATCGGATATTTTTCAATTGTGGAAACGATTCTGTGATTCATGATAAAACTCCTACCGCTTCTCTGTTTTGCAGTCTGTGGTTAAATAGGTGTCTTAGAGATAACAGCTACGATAAAGAAGTTATGAGGAAAAGTGACATTCTCCGAGAGTCAAGTGCTCTGACCTCACTGCATTTGCTGGAGGAGAGTTTTCAAGGATAGGTGCGCCCTATTCTCGATGCTCAATCTTACTCATAAGTAAAAAATTACAAATTAAAATACCACCTGGGATACCATTTTTATGTATCAGAATACCAGAGAACTTAGATGTGGGGAAAGAGGGACACTGGCACTGGAGCATGAACTGCTACAAACTCTTTGGAAGTCACCTTGGCAATACCCATAAAAATAAAAATTTCACCGTGCCCTCTGCCACACCTATTCCAGGAATTTATCCTACAGGATATATCCCACAGAACATATTTCAGACCACACTGAAAGAAACATGGAGAAAAATGCTCACTGCAACAGAGTTTACAGTAGTCTATGACTTGAGACAACTTAAACATCCATCAATAGGGAATTGGTTAAAATTATTATGGGACCTCCAGACAATGGAATACTGTGCCGCCTTTATGAAGATCAAGATAGCTCTAGATGTACCAATATGAAAAAAAAATCTCTAAAATGGAGTATTTTACCAAACAGAATACTTAATTTTTTTTTTAAGAGAAAAGATTATGTACGTGAGATGTTTATACAGGTATAGTGAAAGATTTGGAAGAGGCAATAGTCACTGGTACCACTAATTAATAATGGTAACCTTTAGATAGCATGATCTACAGGGTGGAAAAAACCTTCCAGTTTTAATTCTTTCATATAGTTTGTTAGGGAGCTGAACGTATAGGATAATATTTTAATTTCTCCTAATGCCGTAGTGTTGTTTTTAAAGAAGTTAAAAAACAAAACAAAACACAAAAAGCCTTTGAGTGCCTGCTGGCTCAAGAGCACATAACTCTTGATCTCAGGGTTGTTAAGTTTGAGCCCCCATGTTGGGTGCAGAGACTGCTTACACAGAAAATGTTTAAAAGAAACAAAACAAAACAAAGCAACTTTGGTGAACAGTATTGTGGCTGATGAAAAAATTTTGAAACAGATAATGGCGATAGGAGCAGGATGTCGTGAATGCCATTTAATGTCACTGACAAATTTCATGTTATATAGATTTTGCCACAATACAAAAAAAACAAAAACAAAAACAAAACTATTACGATAATCCTTACTTTTGAATGGGGGAAAACAGGTAAAGGGGAAATGGGAACTTTTTGCACAATCTTGGTAGCCTCTGTAAAGCTGCATTTCTTCCAGAATAAAGGTTTATTAAAAACAAAAACAAAACAAAAAACAACTTTTAAAACTATATCCTCCTTAAATTTATTTTTTATCCATTTGTCTGGAGGTAAAAAAAAAAGTTATATTTGTGAGTATACTTAAGCTAGAAAGGTAATTTCAATCAGCAGCAACTATCTTCCCATAGAATAGTAGCAGAGTATGTTCTTGCCATGTTGTTCTTGGGCTTTTCACACCAGAGTCAACAAATTTGGCTTTTAATTCCTGTCTAAGCCCAGAGTACACACCACCTCCGGCTTAGACAGTCGCTCTCTTAAGTGCCAGTTCTCGGCTACATGGCTCGGAGAAGCTGCAGCTCTGACCACAAGTCTGTTGCTTTCTAGTGGCAAAAATGAAAGATATTTGCACATACAAGAAGCACAGACATCAGCGGAGAGCACCGCGTTCCACATGGCATCCACCTGGCATGAAACGCTGTCGTTTTTAATAAATGCAAAGTCACAGTAAGTTTGCTTCATATATAGGGAGACCCCTGAAAACCTAGTTGACAGACACACTTGGAAAGTGTTAATGAAGGAGATTACCTGTTTAGGAGCCTGTTACAATGAAAAAGCTAATTAAAAGAGGCCAATCACACCTACTTTCTTTCCACAGACTGCTTTTCTTTTAGGAGATCATTTAGTCTGTGCTCCAGATTATCACATTTCTCAATTGTTTCTTTAAATTTAGTCTTCATGTTGTTAATCTGGAAGAGCAAACAGAGGTCAGTTTCACTTCACAGAGGCATAGCTGCTGGTCTCTGGGGCTAATTCACCACTGTTTCTTCAATTACCTGTCTATAACTTTGACAAACCGAACTAAGAAAAGGTGAGACAATCATTTGAAAGAATTCCTGTAATGGAAATAAACATTTCGAGAAATCCTTTTTCCCCCTTACTGTTTATCTATACCAGGATGATCAGGAGCAGCTGAATGTCAAGCGAAAGACTCAAAAGTAGACTTGGGCAGTCAAGCAGGAGATGGTCTGTTGGAGGCCAGACCACAGCATCCTCTTCTTCTTCTTCTTTTTTTTTTTAATTTTATTTATTTATTTGAGAGAGAGAGACGGAGTGAGAGAGCATTAGAGGGAAGGTCAGAGGGAGAAGCAGACTCCCCATGGAGCTGGGAGCCTGATGTGGGACTTAATCCCAGGACTCTGGGATCATGACCTGAGCTGAAGGCAGTCGCTTAACCAACTGAGCCACCCAGGCGCCCCCAGAGCATCCTTTTCTTTTCTTTTCTTTTTTTAAGATTTTATTTATCTATTTGACAGAGATTACAATCAGGCAAGAGTCAGGCAGGGAGAGAGAGGAGGAAGCAGGCTCTCCGTGGAGCAGAGAGCCCGATGTGGGGCTCGATCCCAGGACCCCAGGATCATGACCTGAGCCGAAAGCAGAGGCCTTAACCCACTGAGCCACCCAGGTGCCCCTAGAGCATCCTCTTCTTAACTCGTCATTTTTTTTTTCCTCCTGAGATCACATTCCAAAAATTACTATTCAAATAATCTAACAAACTAATCTAATCCAAGAAAATGGTGATAACTGATTTAACTGTTCAGGCTCCCCCCTTCCCAAACTCCTTACTAATTTTCTCATGTACACAAAGTGACATGGAACATAAGTGGTTCTTGTTTTGAGTTAATTTGCAAGTGCAATATAGAGAGAACGAATTCATGCTACATTGTCTTAGAAACTGAAGAGAGGGTGCCTGGGTGGCTCAGTGGGTTAAGCCTCTACCTTCGGCTCAGGTCATGATCTCGGGGTCCTGGGATTGGGGCCCGCACTGGGCTCTCTGCTCGGCAGGGAGCCTGCTTCCCCCCACCCCACCTGCCTCTCTGCCTACTTGTGATCTCTCTCTCTCTGTCAACTAAATAAATAAAATCTTTAAAAAAAAAAAGAAAGAAACTGAAGAGAATTTTAAAATTCTGGTGTATTCTGTGTTGGAAACCAAGAGACTTTTTTTTTTTTTTTTAAGATTTTGTTTATTTATTTGACAGACAGGTCACAAGTAGGCAGAGAGCTAGGCAGAGAGAGAGGGGGGAAGCAGGCTCCATGCTGAGCAGAGAGCCTGATGTGGGGCTCGATCCCAGGACCCTGAGATCATGACCTGAGCTGAAGGCAGAGGCTTAACCCACTGAGCCACCCAGGTGCCTCCCAAGAGACTTTTGAAGCCTAGCTAAGCAGACGCTGGATTCACTTGGGTTTGATGATCTACACAACTGAGAAATGCCTCAGCTCTACTGATGTACGGACCGACACAGGGGAAAGATTAGATGGGAAGGAGAAGTAGCAAGGCTGCGTGGATCATGAGACAGTAATAACAGGAACTGAAAGGGACTGAGAATTTAAATACTATGGCCCACATACCAGCCAGGTGTTTTGTAAGCAGTATCCCTTTATATCTTTCAAGAAGCTAGAGACTTCGATGCGACAACCTTTTACAGAAACAGGCTTATAGAACAGTGAGGCAATCTGCCCAAGGTCACCGAACCAGAGCATGGTGGGTCCCGGTCTGGGACACCAAACCTGAATCCAGAGCCAAGCTCTAGACCTCTCTGAACTACACTGGAGGCCACAGCTGTACAGCAAAGGAAAAACGACCCTTGGGCAGAGGCAAACTCTCAGCAATTGTCCATCAGGTTAGAAAAAGGGCCACTGTTTTTAATACTTACTTTTAAAAACTTGCCACATGGTCTAACAGATTTCTAACAGCACTTTTTTTTTAAATAAGAAAATAACTGTAGAAATTAACTTTATAGCCAACTTCTGTTAAGTTGGAAGAACAATTAAAGCAAGATTCCTCTATGTCATGAAAACAAAAATAGCTTAAAAATTGCTCTAATTTGGGGTGCCTGGGTGGCTCAGTCAGTTGGGCATCCGCCTTGAGCTCAGGTCATAATCCCATGCTCCTGGGATAAAGCCCCATGCTGGGCTCCCTGCTCAGAGGGGAGCACGCCTATCCCTCTCCCTCTGCCCCTCCCCGTTTGTGCTCCCTCACTCTCTCTCTCTCTCACTGTCAAATAAATAATTTTCTCATGTACACAAAAAAACTTAAAAATTTTTTTTTAAATTTACTCTAATTTGGTATTAATTTCCTCCCCAATATTGTTTTAAAATAAAAGACCATTAGATCCTTTGTACATCTTCTCTTAAACTGACTCCTGTTAGTTAGGGAAATTGAAGAGGACAAAAATGACTATCAAAAGGAACCAAACTGGGGCACCTGGGTGGCTCAGTGGGTTAAAGCCTCTGCTTTTGGCTCAGGTCATGATCCCGGGGTCCTGGGATCAAGCCCCACATGGGCTCTCTGCTCAGCAGGGAGCCTGCTTCCCCCCCTTCTATCTGCCCGCCTCTCTGCCTACTTGTGATCTCTGCCTGTCAAATAAATAAATAATATCTAAATAAATAAATTGAAAATAATTTTTTATTAAAATTATTAATTTAAATTATTTATTATAATTATATAATACAATTATGTATTTTCTATATAATATAATAAATAAAAAATAAAAATAAAAAAATAAAAAAAATAAATAAATAAAATCTAAAAAAAAAAAAGGAACCAAACTGGGGCGCCTGGGTGGCTCAGTGGGTTAAAGCCTCTGCCTTCACCTCAGGTCATGATCTCAGGGTCCTGGAATCGAGCCCCGCATCGGGCTCTTTGCTCAGCGGGGAGCCTGCTTCCCTTCTTCTCTCTCTCTGCCTGCTTGTGATCTCTGTCAAATAAATAAAATCTTAAAAAAAAAAAAAAAAAGGAACCAAACTGTGTGTGTTTTGCTAACTGGAGACACTTAGGCCAAATGCACTTGAATCAAGATGAAAACCAAGTAGCCCCCAAAAGCTCTCTAAAATTGCTATAGACAAAAGTTACAATGGTTTAAATCAGTGCTTTTTAAAACCTTTCTGACCATAAGCCCGCAGTAAGAAATACTCAGCATGCACAGTATACTCAGTATACACACAACTGACGCCAAGAGCTTCACAAAACAGTATTAAATATGATAAGTGCTCTAATATTTTATATCCACCTTACCTGTTTAATAAAAATGCCAGCTATCAAACTCATTTCACAATCCACAGCTGGAAAAATACTGATTTACATGGAGCTCCAGGTCCAATGAGAAAAGACAGATCTTTAGGGGAATTCACTGTCCTGTCTGCCTGCTCTGTGTTCTTCCTACATGGCCCCACTAAAACAAGAACCTTCGAGTGGACATGAGCTTCTAGAACAGACTCTTGCACGCTATAGTAATCGTAGTCCCTGAAGGATGCTGGCGGTAGGGGCAGAACAGCACTGTAACAATCTCACAGTGAGGCCCATGAACAAGAATCTCCACCAGTAAAATCCGCGGTCTGCTGTTTCTCTCTGCACACGCTCTCCTGCTGGAGGTGCCAGTGGACAGAGGACTGGTCAAGAGGAGGACAGTGGCAGAACAAAAAGCCTGCATCATCCATTAACTTATGGATAAGCGACATTTGTTACTAGAAAACAAAACATCCTTTTCAAGCCCTTCCAGCTTTTATGGAGGGCTGCCCTTGCCTCCATCTTACCCCTACATTAAAAAAACCCACAAGTTTCAGCGTTTAGCTTTCCTGTCCCTTGACTCGCTTTTCATGGGCATTTGTTAGGGAATGCAATTAATCCTAAGGAATCTGAAAAGGCGGAGAGGACCCTAAGCTTAGCTCTCAAGGGTCTGCATGAAGTACTTCAGGTATATCCCCTGTGCACAAACCCATCACTCAGGCTGTGCAGAGTTGCCAGTGTTAGTCCCTGGGACTTCATAACTTGACACCAAATG
>PISX010007606.1:0-87698 GCA_004024625.1 Mellivora capensis | reverse complement strand
TAAGTCAATCAGAGAAAGACAACTATCATATGATATCCCTGATATGAGGAAGTGGAGATGCAACATGGGGGACTAGGGGGGTAGAAAAAGAAGAAAAGAAACAAGATGGGATTGGGAGGGAGACAAACCATAAGTGACTCTTAATCTCACAAAACAAACTGAGGGTTGCTGGGGGGAGGGGGTCGGAAAAGGGGGGTGGAGTAATGGACATTGGGGAGGGTATGTGCTATGGTTAGTGCTGTGAAGTGTGTAAACCTGGCGATTCACAGATATGTACCCCTGGGGATAAAAATATGTTTATAAAAAATAAAAATTATAAGAAAAAATAAATATTATTAGGTGAAAAAAAAAAACCACCAGTATGCCAAAGCAATACTAAATTAATACCTATATTCCCCCCTCAAGAAAATCATAGTATTACTTGTTAAAATGCTAGAAATAGCAGAAATCCAGAAGGTTCAATGGCATAAAAAATGATAATTGCTAAAGTTAGCAATTGACATTCATAATTGCTTAAATAGAATTTATGTTTTACTTAGGCAAATAGAAAGGTTTTTTTGATATTTTAGGGTCTTCATAGTAATAATATTGGCTTAAATTAGTGCAGGGTAATGTACATCTTTTGGATGATCTTACTTAGTATATTTTCTACTAAAAAGTGAAAGCAACACAAATAATAGCATGAACTTTTACTATCAAAGAGTATTTTAATATTCTTACTTAGAGAATGTAATTTCTTGAGGTAATAAATTCTAGATGATAACCTATAGAATCAAAACCTACATAAACAAATTAAACCTAGAATATCTGAAATAAAATAATCTTTTGGAAAAATGCTTGAAATATATTATCACTATTTAATTTAAAATCTGCTATAGAGTTATCAAAAATATGTTTTGATAGTACAACTCTAACAAAAAAACTAGCATCTTTCAGGAAATAGGTATTTCAGTAGGTTCTTAATGTTCTGAAATGTAATCATCGTAATATTCACAGTTGACATCAACTCGTGTTGATGCTGAGGTTCATTTAGGTATATGATCATATTTGTACTTCTGTGGGGTCCACAGTTAGTTAAAAATAGTCTTTAAGAGAGGCTTTATTCTCAGTCTAGTTTTTCTCTAAGCCATATTCAAGGAGACTTAAATTCTACCAAAAACAATCTTTAAAAAGTTTTTTCTCTAATCAAGAAATCACAGGCTTGTTACTTTAATCCATATGCCTAAAACTGGACTTAAACTGGTTTAAACAGAAAGCCTATAAAGTAATTATGTAATGTAATTATGGAGTCTGATAATCTTATAATCTTAAGTGTGAAGTCCGAGCAATTTTGTGCAATTTGTATCATAGATTTTTTTTTCAAGATTTTATTTATTTATTTGACATACAGAGAGAGAGAGCACAAGGAGTCAGAGCAGCAGGCAGAAGGAGAGAGAGAAGCAGGCTCCCTGATGAGCTGAGAGCCTGATGTGGTCTTGATCCCAGGACCCTGGGATCATGACCTGAGCTGAAGGCAGATCCTTAACTGACTGAGCCACCCAGCCTTCCCTGGTATTGTAGATTCTGATGAAAATGGTACCCCTTGGAGTGAAGCTGATCACAAGCTACATAGTTGTTCAAGGCAACTTTGTGTGAAGCAAAGGCCATTTACGGTAACCCATGGGTAAGAGAACAAAGAGAGTAAATATGAAGACATATCAGCACTATTGATGGCTAAGGCACTGTGATTAAGGGGGAACATCTTATTTATTTTTTAGGGAATATTAGAAACGTACAAAAACTATCCAGACGGAAAGCTGGATGTAGACCATTTCATACCATATTCTCAGTTCTCAAACCTCCTCTGGGACGGACACTAAGGTTGCCATTACTATAAGAGTGGTACTCGGTTTGGGGCTTCCTAGGCTGGTTCAGGTTGTTGAAATCTGTGCTAGGTGGTTTGCACATACTTTCTCATGTAATCATCATGACAAGCTTGAGAAGCATGTATTATTCACCCTGTATATTTGCTGAGGTAGCTGAAATTTAGGAATGTTAAGGACTCGCTCATGTTTGAGGATCCAAGTTTGCCACATTATCTTTTCTTTCTGCCATGCTTCCCTCATGCATTTGTGAGCACTTAAGAATTAGTAGGTTTCACTTTTGCCTAACATGCTAATGAAAGAGAAATTAATGTTATAATATTGACAAGTTTTCTTGTAAAATAAGGTCATCTTTCGTACTGACATCACTTTTATTTCAGTTATTCCTCATGTCTTTGCTCAAACTCACTTTTATGCAATTTATATCTAAACTCTTCTAAATCAAGCAATCTATACTTGTCACAAACTATTTCTTTGCCACTCCCTTCTTATTCCTGAAATTTGATTTCCAGCTTCAATGACTTCCTCAAACAGTGATTTTTCTTCTTCATCCTTGTTCTGCTTGACTTTTCTATAACATTAAACTTACTAATCATCCATTCCCATTTTTAGCTCCCTTTATTTGCATGACCCTGAAGAGGTCTTGTAACTGTCAACTGTCCTTTTAATTGCTGACCATCCATGCATTCCCTAGCCTCCACCTTGTTTGGCTCGACTTCACTAAGCCCAGTTTCCCCAGTTGTCTTCTCATTTTAAGGAAGACTTCCAAAGCTTCATCTTAAACCATTAAGTACTTCTCTTTCTTCTGTGTGCTTTAGTTACATTATCACTTAAGTGATAGTCATTAAATCATTTTTATGTTAGAAACTCTATTGTTGTCATAATAAATCCCTACAGTTTTAGGTGTTTAAAACCATATACATGTATTATCCAGGAGTTCTTCATGTCTGAATTATAGGCACAGTGTAGCTCAGTTGGTTTGTGAAATCATGTCAGCAGGCTGTATTCCTTCTTGGAAGCTCAGGGATGAACCTTCTTTGAAGATCATTCAGCTTATTGTAAGAATTTATTTCCAAACATTTGTAGGGCTGAGGTCCCTTTTCCTTGCTAGCTGTTGGCCAGGAATCATTTTTAGTTTTTAGAGACTTTTTCCATTCCTTGGGACGTTGCCTCCACTCTCTGTGTCAGCAATGGTGGGTTGAGTCATTCTCATGCTTCCAAAATCTCTCTTCACCTTCCCATCTGCCTAACTTATCCTCTCCCTCTCTTTTCAGTGGTATCTCTCTAACTCTTCTGCCTCCCTCTTCTGCTTTTAGTGGCTCATGTGATTACATTGGGCCCACCTGAATAATTGAGGATATTCTGCTTATCTTAAACTGAATTGATTAGTAACCTTAATTCCTCTGCAAAATCTCTTCACCAAAGTACATAGATTACTATTCCATTCAATATCCAGGAAACAGTAATTGAGGGGTATAACACCTCTTAGAAATCTGACATCTCAGTTACTTACATCTTTAGCCCAACACCAGTCAAATATTTTCAGTTATTAATAGTATTCCACTTGACTGTTCCCAAATCTAATTTTTCACCAAAAAAAACACACTTTTTTTTTTGCCTGTTTTCCTATTCTGCCTACATAACTATTCTGAAAGATAGTATCTCAGACTCTTCAATTAGAATTCATTTTACCCTTTTTCCTTTTTTTTCTATATTTCAATCTCCTGCATCAGAATTAGCTAATTCTTTGTGATAGCTTTCAACTTAGCTCCGTCTTATTTTTGCATGATATCATCCTTTCTCATGTTAACATTGATTGACTAAATGATTTTAATGTAAATGCTGTCATCAAATGCCAATCTAGTACCATATGCTGGCAAATAAAATGTCCTTAGTTACTGGTTAATACTTGGGAACATTAGCACAAAGTTGATTTTATAGCCATAGTGCTAACCATGTTTTTAATTTGCCTGAGCATATGCATCTTTGCATTTATTTCCTTTTGAAAATCTGACCCTGTGTCTTTTAAATTACCCATGAAATTTATGTGTATTCTACAAATGGTTTTTTCCATTTTTCTGCTCAGGAAAAAAACAAATATGTTATTGCTTCTAATAGATGACCAGTCCCTAAAGATAATAGAGCCTTGGTCCTCCCTCTTAAATTTATGTAAACATGATTAATTAATGTAAATAATACACATTTCTTTATTTCTATAAAACAACTACTGATTTAGGACAAGGCTAGGATGATGAATAATTCTGGAATGTTCCAGTTCTCATGGAAATTATAGTCATTAGAGGGAGACCAATTATAAAACTACTTTCAAATATCAACAAACAAAACCAGAAAACACACACATGGCTTTTTAGGCTATATAGCAGAGACTGCATTTTATTCTGTTCGTGATGAGAAGTAACTGAGGAATTACATATATATACACACTTGTGCACTTGCAATGAGTCAAACCTATACGGAAGTGCAAAAATTAGTTAAAGGATTGGCTATGTATTCCCAAAAGCCATGGTTCTGAGTTGTTAGAGCAGTTAAATAATTGATATATAGAGATTTAAAAATTAAGTGGAGCCATTGCTTTAGGCAGGATGTTAGTAGGTTAGTGGTATCATCTCAGATCTCAGGCTTTAGTCCTCTGTTCATCCAAAGTGATTGCAAACTGAAAGTTTGACTGAGGTCAATGACACTAATTTGTGATTGATTACAATTAAAATTCTAGTAGGGTAACTCACCATGATAAATGTGTTTCACTTGAGAAACAAGGAATATCAAAGACCATGTCCACATAGGGGGGAAATCAAACCAAGGTAAAAATTGTGCAAACTGAGAGAGTGAGCAAATGCCAGTTATAAATGGAGTTAAGTATATATTCAAGGGCCATTTTGATATTTTAAATGGTTGAGGGTACTAGGCAATTTATTTTCTATTTGTATAATTGCAACTGCATCTTCTACTTTGATCTCTGGAATATTCACAACTGGAACCCTGCGTGTTAGAAATCTTACTATCTGGAGACTGCCATGCTGTAAGGAAGCCATGCCACATAAAAATAGTATGTGTAGGTATTCTGAACAGTGGTCTTAGTGTTCTTATTATCCTGGCCTAGTGCTAGACATGGGAGTGAATGAGTTTGAAATGGTTCTAGCCCCAACCATCAAGTTACTCATCATCTTAGAGTCTTTCTCTTTGAAATCTCAGCAACCATGGAGCAAAATCAAACAAAAACAAAAACAAAGCTTCTTATTATGCCTTGAGTTCCTGACCCACAGGATCTATGAATATAATGTAAAGGGTTGTTTCAAGCCACTAAGTTTTGGAGTAATTTGGTATACAATAAAAGTAAGCAAAAAGATATAATAAAAATTGTTTCAATTTTTCTCATAAATCACTGTGACTATGTTATGGTAATATGCTATACATTTTCACACTAACTTGTGTTTATAAAGGCATCCACCAAGTAAAGTGAATAAAAGTAAAATACATGCATAAGATAATTAGAAATCTCTTTATCAGAATATTTTATTAATCTTTAATTTAAACTTGAATAACCCACATCATTATTTCATATTTCTTCCTATTTTCAGAATGTCTAGTACAGTGCATGGGACATGAGAGCTCAGTACATATTTGAATATTCTTTTTTTTAAATCAGCTTTTCTATTCATTGGTAGATGGCACAAAACAGAGGCAAAAATTGAAAGGTGACACTTAAAGAAGAATGGTTTCTCATTTGGAAATTATTGGGAAACCTCTTTAATGGAATAGATAATTATTTTTTTCAGGTATTAACTATTATCTACATCTCTCCATACTAAAAAAAGTGTCATGGAACTATAATTACACTGATTTCTCACTTTTGTTTGAAAAATGAATAGAAAAGCCCTATACTATTTGAAAGGAAATCAACTGTGAGCATACTAATCTAACTTGCAATCAGAATAAAGAGAAAACATTTCTGAGTACTTAATATTAAGACAAAAGCAAATTGTGCTTTTAAGTTCAATTGAATTCATATGCAAGATTCTTATGCAATAAGGAGAAAGATGATTCAGTCCCTTTAAATATTGTTTGGGATTCTTCTTTGACAATATTCTTTAAACTGTATCCTGCTCATTCATTAGAGTATATTAGCTATATTCAAAGTATTGTAGGCAGCCTTATTTTAAGGCAACAGCAACCTTAATTAAGGAACTCTTGATCAGACTCTTAGTTAATATTTGAATCATGTTAAAATTATTATTCTGGGTAGTTTCCTTTTTCTTTGTCATGGGTAACCCTGACTATGTTATAGAAAAAGTAGGTGAATAGGTTAAAATGGGGAAGATGTTACCTTTATTGTATTTATGGATAAGCTAAAATTGCAATTTTCAATTAATTGGTCAAACACATTCCTGGTCACTCAGCTTTTAAGCTGAATGCTACAATTAGTGATGCCAGACCTATGTCTAATAGGATTAGTCACGGCTATAGATAAAGTAGAGTTGAGCAGAAAACCTGCAGCCTCCTTTTGTTTACTCTAAGATAAATAGTAGAGATAAATCAACCAGTTCTTTTCACAATTGCCATTGTACCCCCAAGAGAGTCCACTTTTCATTGTTAAAGTGACAACATGATGAATCGCAGTATGAAATGTCAGTCACACCTCATTACTTTATCTCATTCTTTTGTCCAGCCTTTGGAAGGCAATCTTTCCTTTGGATGCGTTTGCTGATATGGCACCTTATATTCCTGCCAACCTTTGAGGACAACTCCTCTTCCCTTTCCTCTCAGAAATAGGACGCATGCCATAAAGTACGTGGTGAATTACTTTCTTGGAATGCTAGTACTATCTCAACTTAGTGAGTTTCTTTATTGGCTCCCAGTACTTTTCAAGGAATTTTGCAAACCTTAATTTCCTCTCTCTGTGTCTCTCTACCTCTGTCCTTGCTCTCTGTCTCTCTCACACTCATACACACACACACACACACACACACACCAGTGCATAGTGATTCACATTCACTTAAACGAAACATGATAGAAAAGTAAACTGTATTTCCCTGTTTCAAGTTTTGATAAAACATGCTTACATTAATTCTGTAGTGTTGGTGAGAAAGGAAAATAAAAGCACAGAAACAAAGGGTTTGAGCACATTCTTTTAGTGCTGAAGAATAATTTGCGATTAAGCATCTTAAAAGAAACTCCTTACTAATTCTACCAAGCACCATGATCAAGAATGAGTCTCATTTAACTGCCAAAAACAACCCAGATTTAAACCCTTTCTTCTAAAATGAACAAAAGACTGTGAATTATTTTAAAAAGTATGCATGCAGTCTGTTACTGAAATATCTTTCATTTGTTTACATCGATGTTAAAATGGTAAATAAATGGGAAGAAAGAGTTTAATAAAAAGTCTATAAAATTGCCTCACCCTGCTGGTAATGACTATGTTTATTGCAATAGTCATATCAGCTACACTTGCTTAAAAAAATTAGTTCTTCACTTGTGGATCTTATCTGAACTTTCTATGCCATGCTTGCATTCTTAGACTCATGAGAGTCATTGGAATATATAGTATCTCCTGAAACTATTGCCACCAAAAATGTTCCCTTTGCTCAAAATCCTGTTTTCTTTTCACAGCTAGCATTGAATTTCTCTCCATGTTTTATTAGTTTATAGATCTACAATGAAATTAAAGAAGTGGTTTTACTTAAAATATCAGCTTTTGGCATATTAAAAACAACAGCCTTCAATAAGCAAAGTCTCCAAGCCAACGATACGGAGTTCCATTCAGCTTCAGTCCTTTCTAGAAGATGTTAGTGAACAACCACCAAAAAAAAAAAAAAAGAAAGAAAGAAAAGAAAAAGAGAAAGAGAATGAGCAGTAGTTAAGATAAAAAATTTTATTTGGTGAGAATGATGAGATTTCTTGTATTAATTCAAATATTGGGATTTTTTTAAATAACTGAAGGGTAAAATTACTAGATGGCCTCAAATTACATAATAAGTATTTTTAGGGAGAAAAAGAAAACATTAGTTGGATACAGGGTACATATCATTAGCCCATTAGCCCATTAGCCCAAATTTTGACAAATATAAGAGAGGTCATTGCCCTGTGTGATTTTGACATAATCAACTTTGCTGTGTAAATCAGGTTGGTTTAAAGAAAGATGCCTCAGTTGTGTTGAGCTCTTAAAAACAACTTTAAAGTAACAAATGACATGCTTCATACATTGTTTTCTGTGTGTAGGAATGTGACGGGTTAATAGTAGGCATACTGATAAAAATATCATCAGTCTCAAAATATTTTTTTTTAAAGTGCTCATGATTTGGTGCTTGATTAAACAGCATTACAATTGTAACTTCACTCTCTTTGCTAAGCTCCCCATCAGTTTTTACGTATTATAATTTTTAATTAGTCTAAATGATGTTGGAAACAACAGCTCCAGTGTTCTACCCCTTCACTAACAGGCTTGCCTGTCTTCAGTCTGGTGGGAGAGCACTTCACGCCTGGCCAGAAAGCAAAGCTGTGTCTAAGCTTCTCCTACTGGCCCAGCAGCAACAGCAGGCTCTGTTCAGGAGGCCAGGGAAGAACTGCATTCTGGTGGGAGGTGAAGGCCAGTTGAAAAGCCTTTGAACTGCATTTCTTCCATCACTTTTTTTTTTTTTTATTTCTTTTCAGTGTAACAGAATTCATAGTTTTTGCACCACACCCAGTGCTCCATGCAATACTTGCCCTCCATAATACCCCCCACCACCTGGCTCCCCCAACCTTCCACCTCCTGCCCCTACAAAACCCTCAGGTTGTTTTTCAGAGTCCATAGTTTGAATGCATTTTTACCCAGTGCACTGCTCAAACAGTTCCTGATAACATTCATTCATCATTTAGGCAAGGATGGGCCCAATGGTGAGCTGGATATCTGCCTTTATAAGGCAGGAAAAAGTTACATATGTTTACTTAAGTAATGCAGACTGAACCTCTTTAATTCAAATGATATATTTTTTTTATTAAGAAACATAAGGCAAACTTAATATATCACCAACCACACCCTAAGTAATTTGGCATAGACAGTATTTTAAAACACACTGTTGTGGGGTATATAAATTGTAGTTGGAGAGAGCAAGATATTGTGAAGTGAGGGTGTACTCATTATGAGTTAATTACCCGGAGATTGATTTTTTTTGGAAAATTAATAAAATCTGATGATAGCTTTGTCCTAAAACTTTGAATATAAAATATCTTTTATGCTCTTTAACAAAATGAATTAGGCTAATAAAATGTGTGCATAAATATTCGCAGTCTAGAATTAAGTAGAGCTGCTCAGATTGTCCATGATGTGCTGGCAGTTTTACACACACTTAAGGCATTGTTGATCAATGCAAAGCATAAGCCCACTCTAGTCAATTTAGTGTTTGGGGTTATCTTTACAACTCATTCAAATCTCCTCATAACAAAATCAATCAATTATGTATAAAATGATCATTAGCGGTCTTAACTATCATCATTGCGCTGCAACCACTTTGATGACGCCTTTGCCAGTTATTTGCACTGCTCTTTGGCCGTGGTTCTTAACGAAGGATTTCAGCCTCTCTGCCCCCAGGAGATATTTAACAATGTCTGACGGAAATTCTGACTGTCACGTGGGGTAGGGAGGAGAGGGGTGCTACTGGCCTCTAGTGAGTAGAGGCTAGTGATACACCAGACCACCTCTGACAGCGTGAATTATCCAACCCCAAACACCAATAGAGCTGCTGTTGAGAAACCCTGGCCCATAGCAAGCATTGTTATTTTGTGGAAATGGAACCTAACTGTAACTTACTGGGTGACTTTTCTGAGTCTCCGTTTCATTATTTGCAAGATGGATCTATAAATTACCTTATAAGGTGTCTGGAAAAAATTTAATAATTGTAGTAATCAGTCATTTTTTTTTTTCTTGCTGTTTCTCAAACATTTCAGATGCAATATCACATCAGCAGTTTTTCATTGACTTCTCCCTCTGCCCAGACTCTTTTTTTTGTTAGGACTTCTCAGCTGCTTGTTGTTTTTGTGTGAACATAGCAGTCTTAAAGCAGCCTTCCCAGATATGCCCACTGGCAATTCTCATTTACCCCTCTTACTTCCTGCACTCCCTCTTCTCATTCCCTGCTTAAATGTTCTCCATAGAACTCATTATCACCTGATAAACTATCTGTATTTCTGGTTTTGTTCTGGTTAAATCCCAGCACACAGGAACTTAGCATGGGACCTTGAATATAGTTGTATATTAGCATGGGACCTTGAATATAGTTGCTTAACATTCAAGATCAAGTCAATGTTGAAATTCCAATGTGTAAGTATATATAACCTTCCTAGCATAGGCAGATATGAAAATTGCCATTTACCACAGGTACTTCATTTTTAATGTAGAAATGACTTGAAAGTAAAGTCCTAAGAAAACATATAATAATAAGAATATTTTACTTAATATTAACTTGAGCATAGAATGTATATAATTCATCTTTACTAAATGATTATAGCCTAGTTGAGAAAATTACATACATACATATATTATATGCACACATAGCACAAATAAAGACAACAGTATTATATATCAGTACGGCAATACTGCATTTTTAAAATATTTTATTTATTTTAGAGAAACAGTGAGAGCGAGAGAGAGAGAATGAGAGAAAGAGAGAGTACAATTAGGGGGAGGGGCAGAGGGAGAGGGAGAAGCACACTCCCTACTGAGCAGGGAGCCAGATGCCCAGCTAGATTCTGGGACCCTGGGATCATGACTCAAGCCAAAGGCAGATGCTTAACTGACTGAGCCACCCAGCCACTTGGGCATATACTGCATTTTATGTGCATAATATACATATATATGTGTCAGCATGCTATTTAAGCATACTTTATTAGAAGAAGAATGGATTTTAGAATGTACATTTGAATCCCAGTTGACTTCTTGCTGTCTGTATGACTTAGGGCAGGAAACTCATTTAGTTTTTTTGAGTGTTGATTTTCTCATCTGTAAAATAATGATAATTCTTACTTGCAAGGAATCAAAGTTCAGAGACAAAGTATGTTTGACATATAGGAGCCTCTGAAAGAATTATAGCTTCTATTTTTATTTTATAACCTAAATATATGATACTTCCTACTCTAAACAGTGTAGAAAGTATCAGTTTATAATTATTTTTACAATTTGCTTGCTTTTTAATTACCAATCTCTAGTTCATCCCCAAAATGAGCTGTGAAGAAACTGTAAAACTTCCTTTTAATATGGCCAAATATATCTAGTCCATTCTTTCCATTTTTATTACTGGGGAGCCCCGTGGGTAAGGTGCTTTATACTCCTACCTCACTGTAGACTTGTTCTAAACAAGTCTTTCTTTTTTCTTTTTTCTTGTTTTTTTCTGTCACCTTGGAAATCCCCTTCACACCTCCCTTCTGGGACTGAAACTTTTACATTTTCTTGACCACATGTTGTTCTGCTTTCTTAGTTTATCTGCTTATTTTGGTGGAATATAATTACCACATATATATACTGGTATAATTACCAGTAGCTTTCTGACAAAAGTAAGTGCAAGGGAAACATACTTTTAAGGAACTTGCAGATCTGCAAATGCTTTAAAAAATTTACACTTGATTAACACACACAGAGAATATGGAGTATTGAATTCAAGACTGGAAAATATTTTCATTCAGAATTCTTAAGACATTATCCAATGCCTTTGGCTCCTGCTGTTGGTCTAATGAGGATGTCTGATGCTCTCTAGTTCTTATTCCTTTATATATGATTTTCCCTCTATTTTGAAAGCTATTAGAATCCTCTTTTTATCAGAGACCTAAAATCACATGATAATGTGTTGGTTACAGCTTTTTATTATTGGCATTTTTTCTTTGATAATTTTTCTCTCATTCAAATTCTGTTTTCTTGGAAATTCCATTAGGATAGTTGAACTCCTGGATTTATCCTCTGATAGTCCTAATTCTTCTCTCCTATTTTCCATCTCTTTATCTCTTTATCTCTTTAATATTTTCTGGATCATATCAACAAATGCATTTTCTGAACATTAATATTTTTTAATTAAGAAATTTAATATTTATTTACCAAGACCTTCTTATTATTTTTATTTTTTATGATTCCATTTTTTAAAAAACTTATGTGCATAGTTTCTTTTCTCATCTCTTTGCTGATATCAATTATAGTTTGTTCTTGGTTCTGCTTTTTTTCTTTTTACAGTTGTTTTTCTCCGTATGGCTGCTTCCCTTCAGTTCATTTTCTTTGCCAGTTTCTTTGGGTCTCTGTCTTTTCTATTAGAGCTTCCATCAAAGGTTTGGTGACCTTCAACTGTCTTTTTATTTAAGAGTAAAGTATTAAAGGACTCTTGTAATGTGAGATGACTTTGCCAACTGGTTGACTTCACTGTTCATAATCCAGGTAATGTTGAGAGCCATCATTTTCTTGGAGATACCATATGTCAGCATCTGAAGATCTTTTATCCTTGGGTCAGTTTCTTCTAAAAGGATCCTCTCGTCTCCCACTGGGGATTATAAATATGGCTGCTAACATCCTGATAACTGCTGGGGTAAAACAGTCTTCCCATTCAATCTGTAAACTCTCAATTACTATTTTTAGAATGAAAGCTCATCAGCTATGTCACTAAGAGCCCATGGTTTAGTTTCTTCAAAATTAAGGCTGTTGGTACAGGGTGGAGGCAGTAGGGTGGAGAGACTAAGGATGTTCCAAAGATGATTTGGTAGGTTTTATTGCATTCCTAAGCTGCTGTATTTAAAAAATAAAACCTGAGAACATTCTTTCTAGAGAAACATTAAATAAAGTGAAGAGGAGAAAAGAAGTATTTAGGTAATACTCCCAAGGTAATGGGGCATGAAAGATTCTGGCTGGAGGCCCAAGACTGAATTGACGACTTCCCTAATCATTAATGCTACATGACTACGGCATCAGGATGCAATGATCTATGGACCATTGATTAAATTTTCCCCTTGGTTAGATTGAACTGAAAATAGAGATAATACAATAGCAACTCAATGATGTTATGAAATAAATAAATGATCCTGTGCCAATGGGGAAAACAAGCATAACCTCTGAGTAGTGAGCAAACCAGAGAAACAAGCTCCCAAAATAAACAATTTCAATGTATATTTTCAGAAGGCTTTTCTGTCCCCAAACCAATTGTATAATCAATCACTTACCTAAAGCTTTTTTAGAAGACTGAGATCTTGACTGTATTATAAGGTTGATTTTCTTTCTCCTGCAAGGGAGAGGAAAACTGGAGGGCCTCAGGGAATCTGCACTGCCTCTTCTTACTGGAGCTCAGAAAATAGTCAAAGTCAAGTCTCAGATTATCACAAAGAAAGAGAAGGATACTCTTATTATGATAGTCATGCATTTGCAAATTTACTGTCTTCTGTTGTACTTAAAATTGTCAACATAGCTTTTTTTGAGGGGGTCTTTTTGTTTGTTTTATTTTTACTGAGGATATGAATTTAACACTCAAACTGTCTCATTCAGGTTAATTAATATATGTCCCTTTGTAAGTCTTTTAAAGTGGACTTAGTACAATTGTAGTATTCTTATTGCAGAGGAGGAGACTAAGATTGTGTAAGTAACCCACTCAAAGTAGAGCTAGAAAAGAAATCTGGATATGTTTAGCATAGTTGTAAAGTACTTTATATAGATCGATTTTGTAATAATTTTGGACATTAAAGTCATGGAATTTGCAATGAAAATATAAAGTAGATTCCACTCCTTATTTTTCCCAATATAAGTCCAGGTTCCTCTGTATTCCCAAGAAGTGCCAAAACCTTATTGATAGTGTATTTGAAGAGTTGTATTTAAAAGATTTTCCTAGTTAGAGGTAAGAACAATGGATCATAAAAGTCCCTGAGATAAAAGACTTATGAGATCCCAGCAAAAGTAATTATTCAGATGATTATAGCTGATTAGACTTTATTTGTACCTGACCCAATGTATGCCTGATCTAATAATACAATGAGAACTATGCCTGAGAAGAAGCTACTCTAGGAGGACATTGGGATATAACAAAGATAAAGTGGAGAGAAACTCCAGGGGCATAGAGACCATATAAGTGACATGGATATCTAGGGAAAATAAATCTATGGTCTTTAGATATTTTAATATTATCACTACTGTTATCCCATTTTCCTGAAATATCTTCTCTGTATTTGATTTCAAATGCAATTAATGTTCATCTATTCCTGCTTCTTTTTGGTTAGCTTGCTAAATAAAGCCTAGTTCTGATAATCCCTATAATGTTTATGTGACCAGCAATCAAAAAATAATGGGAGATTGTTTTGCTTTTCATCCTGTTTCAGTCCATTTCATGCTCCTATGTTTCTTAATTTGACGTCTCATAAAGAAATGAATGAAATTCTTTATTCAGTTTCATTTACACTGCATATAAATGGAACTTTCCTCATCTCCCATATTATTTATTCTGTTAAATCAATGATGAGGAAAGGAATTTATTGGTCTGGTAATGTAGCTTAGCTACACTTTTGTCTGGGATTTTTATCTGTGATAAGCAATACTTATATCAAAGCTATAACTCTCTATGGTTGGAGGATGCTACAGCTCTTCAGCATTCTACAGATCTGCAGAATGGTTCTTCCATCATTTACCCCATTTTCTTTAGCTTTTCAGCAAGGTTATTGAATATCATGGTGGGGTAGGTTATGTCCCAGGTGAGATTTCTCAGGGAACAGACTGAGGCAGAAGTTTGTGGGAAGTTTATTGTACAGAAAAGGGGATTAAAAGAAGCACAATTGAGCAGGGGTTGGATGTGCCTCACTGCTCAGTTCATAGCACAGGGAACTCCTTTTCTGGAATGTTCCTTCTGGGTTATCTAAAATCAAGGAAAGGAGACAAGCTTTTATGCCCTATAATGGCCAGTCATTAGTTGTGGGATTTCCCCAGTGAAAGAAGTGGTCCCTGGGTAAAGTGTTCCCTGCGGGTGAGGTTGCCCTCAGGTGAGAGCTGTCACCTTCCAATACTCCCAATAATTGGGAAAATGTATGTTTCTGTCCTGTGGGTGGGGTGAGTAATCTGCATAGCCTATAGAAGCATCCACCACCATCCATTCCTTGTACTTTCCAGCTACATGAGTGTCATATAAGTTCTTGGAGATTTCCTTCATTTCCATATTTTAGTGTGCCATTTTTCCTGGAGAAGCACACAAAAGGAAAGGTTGATGGGATAAACTACAGACCTTCTATCCCCACCCCATTGCAGCTTGTTCTGAGGTTGCAAATTATATTCATTTTCTCTTTTCTTCATCACCCATTATAGATTCCCTTCACCTTTTCTGTTAGTCCTGCTAATCTAGATGCCTTAGTGGAATGACCCAGAATTTTGTATCCATGGTTTTGAGTCATTGGGCACCACTGACCTGCTTAGGCCATGACTTCTGTATTTATCTATTTATTGACAAAATTGGGCAAGCATCACCACAGGGGATCACTTAGAGGCCAAACGTATGTTTCTTTGCTCCCACTTCTTTGCCCTGCCACCTGCCAATGACCAGGGTAAATATTATCCCTTCCACCTTGCTGTTCGGTTTATCAGTTGGGCCATTTGTGGCAAAGGACAGAGGCTGGCTGACATCAACAAGCTGACTTCTCCAAAGATCTTCACACCCTTTCCTGTAGATTTTCTCAGACCTTCTTATCCCTGATCTACCAATATTTTTCCTTCTAAGCATTTGACTAAATAACCAGGTCATTATCTTCTCCCATTGGATATTTAAAAAACCTAGCACAGGCTACTCTGTTTCTCACAAAAAAGTGGATTGTTAGGAGCACCACTCAAAGTTCTTCCCATTGTGGAAATTGATCTAAATCAAAATTTTTTAAAAAGATATAATTTATTTATTTGACAGAGATCACAAGTAGGCAGAGAGAGAGGGAGAGAGAGGAGGAAGCAGGCTCCCTGCTGAGCAGAGAGCCCGATGTGGGGCTCGATCCCAGGACCCTGAGATCATGACCTGAGCCAAGAGCAGAGGCTTTAACCCACTGAGCCACCCAGGCGCCCCGATCTAAATCAAATTTTATTCCTGAAATGATTTTTTTTACTTTTTCCTCCTCTATCTGCTGATTATAAAGGATTCCTCATCAGGCGATAGTTATGAAGGAGAGGAAGGTGCTGGTTCAAGAGGGGTGGATATCATAGGGATCTGGACCACTTGATTATCCTACTTACTTGTGCTTGCCCCTCTTGGTGACTTTCTTCATGTCTGATGTGTCATTTTCATTGAACTTGTAACTTGGTGTGACAGAAAACAGCTCTTGATGGGCAATTTTAGCTACATAGTCACTTGATGCCCTATGGTTAGGTGATCTATTTTTTTTTTTCCAGACCCAGTAGCTCACAAGGAACTGTTTTTCAAATGGTTTTCCATTCTCCACTATGGGGGACTCTATATCCTGAACCCTGTGGATCTTTGTTGTGGTTCTTCTGTGGGAGCTTGTCGTAAAGTCAAAACTAGTTCGATACATTAGACCTGCTGCAGAGCCTTTCCTACTCGGGGCCCTTTTCAAAGCTGGAAGCCTTTCATGTTATTTGGAAGCCTATCAATTATTTCATATTATTCACAATATTTCATATTATACTACAGTATGGGTTGGAAAGGCATTTCCAAGTGAGAGACATGCTGCTTCTGGTATCTTAAGATATTTAGCAAGTATTGTTCTTCTTTGGTCATGGTAGGAGGTATCATTTGTCATGCCTCTTATTATGTAATACTCTAAAATTTAAAAAATCTTAAATCACTAGCATAAATTTTGCTGTTCATTTTTATATTGTGCACTGTCAGTTTTAAAAGCAAGTATAAGAATGTTTTACTCATTTGCAGAATCATCAGAATGACATTAGTATTTTGTAGCTCATACATGCATATGCATTTTAGTCTTACCATAATAGTGGAAATACTCTGTACAACTAATTCAACTTCAACTGTTCATTTTACTTCTTGACATGCATACATTCTACCAACATTATCAAGTTGTTGATGAGCAGGGAAGAACTGAAGGAGAAGGAACTTAAGTTGCCCTCCCATTCTCTTTCCCTCTCTGACATTTTCAGCACAAGTTGTTGGCTAATATAGGCAAGCAACAAGTAAGAAAGGATGTGATAATCATTTATGTTTCTTAGAATGTGACTGCCTTCTTCCTGAATTCAAACAAGTTCTAATTCAATTGGAACATGTAGCCCTTCAGGGATTCTCTTTACCTAGTCAAAAGTGTAATACACTTGTACTCTGGGTATCACCAAATTCCCATGCTTCATGAGTCCACCAGAATTCTGTGCTCATGGAACATTGCAACATTATATGCAAATGAAATAGCTAAGAATAGGAGGGCTTACAGATTATGCATATCAGTCTCATCTGATCACATGCGTGCTCCTCTGTTAGATCAGACTTTACTTACAAAACCAAGTTCAAAGATAAAATTAAGAATTTCAAGATAGTGGGACAGCTGGGTGGCTCAGTCAGTTAAGCGTCTGCCTTTGGCTCAGGTCATGATCCCAGAGTCCTGGGATCGAGTGCCACATCAGGCTTCCTGCTCAATGGGGAGTCTGCTTCTCCCTCTGCCTGTTGCTCCCCCTGCTTGTGCAATCTCTTTCTCTCTCTCACTCTCTCTCTGGCAAATAAATAAAATCTTAAAAAAAAAAAAAAAAGAAGAATTTCAAGATAGTAACAATAGACATTGAACCAAGGGGAGGGCTCTTTTGAGTGCAGAGGATGATCATAGGCCCATGAAGCTTGTCCTGACCATAAGTCTTTTTGAGAAAAAAACTAGGGCACTCATTACCATAGATACTGCTGTAGCACTGCAAGTTTCTACCTGTTTAGGTCCTGCCTTTTTTTCAGACCCCTTGTTTCCAGATCTAAGATTTGGCTCAGGTCCTGAAACTGGACAAGATATTGTGACATTTTGTTGAGATAGCTGGTCTTATGTTTCAGATGATCCAGTCTTGATTTCCTTGATGTATTTTGTTATCGCAGATGAGAAACAACCTTTGTTATCTGTCCATTTTTCTTGTCCCTAGGAAATCCATAGCTTTCTGCAGGTCAGGATGTCCCAACTGCGGCTCTGACTCTGCGATTCAATACAATAGTTGTGCACAACCTTCCTTCTAATAGTTAACTACTGACACTTCATCTCTATTATTTAGGGGTCCTGTACTCCCCATTGCTATCAGTGAACCCAGTTCTATAAGAGCATTTCAACCACATATCCAGGCTTACAAAAGATAGCTACCACTGCACTTCTCAGTGATGTTGGTGCCCCTCTCATTAGTGTATACCAGACCACCAGTAAATTGAGTAACATAGTATCTCACATGTAATATAGTTACCTGGTGCCTTACTCTATATACCCCTCTGGAACCCTCTGCCTTTTAAACCTTTTACTTCCCTTATTTCACTGGCTTTAACAAGAGTCCTGGTGCATCTGTTTCACAAAGATAAGCCGTTACTTTCTTAAGCTTCTAAGAGCCATCATAGTAATATGTCATCATTGTTTCCTGGATCCTTGCTAGGATGTGAATTTTATATAATGGAAGGGTGCGCCAGTATTGGTAAACTATTTTCTTTTTATCCAAACTTAATGTTTCACCTCTCCTTTAATGGGTTATATTGGTGGCCAGAAGAGCAGGTGGCAGTATATCCTGATGGAGTATGTATTTTCTTGCAAGGAAAATTTGTCTGCATCATCTTTGTGAATTGAAGTATTTCTGAAGGTCAAAACGTGCATTTGAATTTAAATTTTCAAATGCATCAACACAGATATCCCATTTCCAAGTTCTTGGATCTCACTTCTTCTTAAGGCATAGAAGACCTTTCAGAATTGAAAATCCAATCTGCTCTCAAGCTTTTCTATCTATAAAAGTTAAGATATGGATTTCATCCTTAGATTTGTCAGCCCTCGAGTTATGGGAGATGAAAATCTCTTTATATGCTTGCCAAGGTTTTCACACTTAATATTTAATTGGTGATTAATCAACCTCAGTCTTGTACTCCTTTTCTCCAGCACATTGAATAACCCATTCAATTCTATATAATCCCTAAAATTGCTACTCACCCTGAAGTATCACATCTTCTAATGAATTTGCTTCCACCTATGAAAGTCACACCACTGCAACATGCCAGAGACTGTTAGTGCTCCATGTGTCATTGGTGATGGATTCCTCACTGCCAGGCAGGTAGAGTCATTTAGTTCCAATATCTCCTTTTAGAGTCTGTTTTCCTTGAACCCTCTCTGGCCAAGTTTATAGGTCAGGTTTCCAGGGAACCAGATTCTGATGTAGAGATTTCCATGCAGTAAATGTATTCGTGGCTACTCTTAAGATCTTGGGGCGCCTGGGTGGCTCAGTGGGTTAAAGCCTCTCCCTTCCACACAGGTCATGATCTCAGGGTCCTGGGATCGAGCCCCGCATCAGGCTCTCTGCTAAGCAGGGAACCTGCTTCCTCCTCTTTCTCTCTCTGCCTACTTGTGATCTGTCTGTCAAATAAATAAAATCTTAAAAAAAAGATCAATATCTGGGGACACTGAAAGAGACAGAAAAGAAGGGGCGCCTGGGTGGCTCAGTCAGTCAAGTGGCTGCTTTTGGCTTGGGTCGTGATCCTGGAGTCCCAGGATCGAGCCCTGAATTGGGCTTCCTACTCAGTGGAGTCTGCTTCTCCCTCTGCTCTTCACCCTACTAATGTCCTTTCTCTCACACACTCTCTCAAATAAATAAAACATCTTTAAAAATAATAATTAAAAAAAAGAAACATAAAAGAAGTAAAAGGGAGAAGTCCAACTCTGAAGCATTTGTAACAGAAGACTCAGCTGATACTACCCCAACGTCTAAAGCTCAGGGAGCCTTTCACATTTATTCCATTATGAGAAAGGAGGCCAGACTTTTATACTTCTTCACTAACCATTCACTAGATGTGGTCTGCCCTTTAGGAGTGGTCATGACCTTAGGCAAGGCAGCTTTCTTGAATGAAGGGAAATTCCCAACCAAGAGGCTTCCTAGACTTCCCACAGCTGGGGAATTAGTGCTATAATTCAGGGAGATTGAGGGTAGGGTCACCGTGAGCTGTGTAGAATGGCATTCATTACCTAAGGCTCCAGAACTGTTCCAAAAAATGTTGTCAAGAAATGATCCCAGCTGATTCTAGTGTTCTTTAATCTATTTATTCGGTCAATTGTAAAACTGAAAGGTATAAAGTGAAACAAAGATCTGATATTCTTTTCCAGGAAACCTAATTGAGAAAGACCAAATTACTTAGATTTTCACGTATCAGTACTTTTTCACATAATAAAGCTGTGTTCAAAAGTCTGAGGCAAAGCCAACAATGGTTCAAAGACAATCTCCTCACTAGCTGAAATAACAAGATTTGCCTTGTTGTTTAATTTGTCTTAATGGCCTCACTGTATCAAGCAGTAAATTAGAGTTTTAGCTTGCTGGCAAATCAATTTGACCCCAAACAGTCAATGTACTTTGGCATTTAGAGATAGCATTTGGACATTTCAGCTTATCTATTTTGTTTTCTTTCTTTTTATTAATACAAAGTACCAGTTTTATATGCAGCCATTTTAAAATTTATTTTTATTTACATGAAGTAAAATTCTTCTGCTGTGTAGTTCTACTAGTTTACACAATGGTTGTATAATCTACACCATAAACAAGAAAGAACAGTTAGATCACTTCCAAAAAATTATCTCATGCTCAAGAGGGTTATGATACCCCTTCTTTTTTGTGTTCAAATCCTACTTATTTTAGATGCATAGAGAGAAGGACCAGAAAGGAGTGATGAGCCTTTGAAAAGGCCACATCTACCATAGGCTCTGTCTGCGTGTGTGATCAAGGCTGAACCAGCAACCTCAACCAGTCATTCCTGTGAGGAGAGAGTGTGAGGGCAACCTGGGCAGAGGTGAATCTTCCAGTGTAAGCTGGCTCTGGGTGCCTGTGGTGAAACCTGTGGCCAGCAAGCATCCTCTATACCCAGCCCATCATCTCTGGAGAGCCTGTAATGAGGGAGCATCCAAGGCAGCCAGGCTTGTTAGGGCCCCTCTTTTCCTCTTCCCATTAATGCTTGGTGAACACCAGTCTATTCTCCACTTCTATAGTATTGTTTTTTCAAGAAGTATTTGGAAAAATACATATAATGTGTAGAATTTTGAGTCTAGCTTCTTTTACATGACACAGAACATTTGAGATTCATTTGTTTATGTATAGTTCACTCCTTTTCATTGTAAAGTAATATTCCTTTGCATCAATATATCAGAATTTGTTTCTCCATTTCTTTGCTGGGGAACATTTGACTTGTTTTCAGTTTTTGGTGATTTTGAGTAAAGCTCCTGAAACATTATCATGCAGGATTTTATATGAAGGTTTATATTTTATATGAGATACTTAAGAATGTGATTACTGGGTAGTATGGTAAGAATATGTTTAAATGTATATAAACTACCAAAAACTCTTTTCAAGAGCATATCCCTATTAGCAATGTGTGAAAGTTCTACTTGTTACACATCCTCGTTAGGTCTTGGTATTGTCAGGTTTGTGGTTATTTTAGCAGGTAAATCTATTTAGGTTTACACTGCAAGTTGTTTTACCTCAACCAGGTTGCAGTGTGAGATTTCGGAACTTTTGCTATGCTCTTTGGTTCTTCCCCTGGTATTCTTCTTTCAGGTGTTAGTTTGTGACTTAGGAGGTGATTCATTTTGTAACTCAGTTCTCAAAGCCTTTGTTATACCTCCTGGTTGCATGACATTTGTATATAGGCTAGGGGTGGGCCTGAGACTTAGATACTTTTATACACAGACTTAGGGGACCCCTTCTCTATATCTTTCTTCTCCATTATTTCCTTAACATTAGCAGGCTCCCAGGGGCCCTTTTTCCCAATTTCTCTGGCAAGTAGATATTTTTCTTTCACATTTTATTCTCCCTCTCTGTTGTACAATTCCATCTACTGAACTCATCCTTGGCTATGTGTTGAAAGAAAAGAGAGCAAAAATAATAATGATAACAATAATAACAACAATAGCTATTCTTCCAATGGTTTTTGCACACAGAGCTCATTTCATATTTCCTTTGCAAAGAAATTATTTTCTCTTGAGTTTTAGGTGCCAAAACCACCAACACTGAAACTGTGCAGATCCAGAACCTTGGGGCAGAACCAGTAGAGAGGGAGAAGAGAGGGAGAAGGAGAGAGAGGCAGAAAAATGGGGAAACAACAGGGACTTTTAACACACTCACAACAGATTCTTTTCCCAGTTCTTCAGCTGGGAAGATGTTTCTCCTGGTTACAATGTATTATCAGAGTTGCTTTGTGTATTTTATCCCACTGGGGCTGTGGTAGGCTTCCTCCATCTTGGCTTACCACTGTAAGTTCTGGATCCTCTGTCCAGTCAAGTTCGTGGTAGGACCATTTTGCTGCTGTGGTCTGTGTGATTTCTCACTATGGCACACCATGGAATCTAGAAGTATGGAGATGTATAGATACTGCCCCAGGAAATGTTTGAGCATCTCAGCTATTGGTAGGTAAAGTAGTTATTTCTCTATCTTATCTGATCCACTTAGGCTCTGGGATTTAGTTCCTATTGCCCTCATTCAGCATATATATTTTTTTAATATTTATTTGTTTATTTGTTTGAGAGAGAGTGTGTGCATGTATGCATGCAGTGGGGAGGAGCAGAGGGAAAGGGAGAGACAGAATCTCAAGCAGACTCCACACTGAACATGGAGCCTGAAGCGGGACTGGATCCCATAACCTTGAAATCATGACCTGACCTGAAATCGAGAGCCGGATGCTTAACAGACTGAGCCACCCAGGCACCCCCATTTAGCCATTTTAAGACATGTTTAGCTGTTTAATCTTTTTCTTTAATTTCAAAGTAGCTTTTAAATGCTGAGCAATCAATTAGTTTTCTTTCATCAAATATCTACCACAATTATGTCTTTTAAGCTGGATAAAAAGTAACTGAAATTAATGACCAATATGATTTTACAGTTATTTAGAAAATAAGTCCTAAGTATCATTCCTAAATAAAGAATATGCAATTAAGTTAGCTTGCAAATGTCACCATTACTGGGAATGTGTCATGAGCCAAAGGTGAATGCATGATTAATGAGCTTAGATGAAATATTTAATTTCCTGCCAAACTTTTCTGAGAAGTTCTCATAAGTGTCTTCCATCACATCATTTCTTTTTATCATATGAAGTCTCATGCTTTATTCTAAATGAAACTACTCCATTCCCCTTATAACCTGAAGTCTCTAATCCAAAAATAAATAGACCTCACTCCTTGAGAAGATAGTTTTAAAATATTGGGTTAAGAGTGTTTAGAAAGCAAAGCTCCATTCATATCAGAGAGAGAACAGCCTGCATGCCCTTATTTCTTGTTGCAAATAACAGCACGTAATTTATTTACATACACAAAATTAGAGGTGTACACTGTGGAATTTTCACCACAATACCTGACATGGCTGACATAACCAATAACATACAGAATAAACATGTTAACAGTAGGATAATCTCAGAGAAACTAAGGCATAAAACAAAGGCCTATCTGAGTTTAGCCACCAAACCAATAGTTCAGATAAGGCTGTCCCTGTTTAAGGTGTTAGGGTAGCTGACTTTGTGTTAGGATCTCTTTGGTCTCCTATCAGTTCTTCAAGGTACCTATTGCCATAATATTTCCAGGAAGATTTACTGTGATGTGCTCCGTCAGCTATAACTCCCCAAGCTATTGAATCACTAATACTTTGAAACTGCCTCTGAGCAATAGAATTTAAATCTTTGTTTACTATTTTATTCGGTGAAGAAGCTAAAAGACATATGGAGGAGAGGCAGAGAAGGAAAATCTCTATTGATGGAATTTCTTTTCTGTTACAGACTAAGGAATGAAGATTTGAGGCCATTTTTTTTTTCCTCCACTAGAAAACAAAATCACATCAGGTTACCAGTCATATATGGTAAGTTTGAGGATTTCAAGTCTGACCAAGGAAGAGATAGGATCATAAGAGGTGGTAACACACAAGCTTTATTGGGCAGTATTTGGACGGGATTGCAAGATTGGGAGTACTTACTAGCAAGAGATGTTTTAGAGACAATAAGGCAAGGCCACCCGCCACCCAGTAGGGGAATAGGGTATGGAAAGTCTCAGGGGAGAAAGGGAAACTTGGGAGGGGCTTATGTGTCTACTAATGAAAATGTCTAGGTGATGAACATGTTTAGGTTACATCACTCAACAGCAAAGTGGAGAGCCTCTAGTCAGAGAGCTCCAAGGGCAATAGCAGTTAAGGGCCTTTTATTGGTATAGTATTTATCTTATTAGCAGATAAATTAGATGAAATATTTAATTTCATCTAATGAAATTAGATGCAGGGTGCAGTTTCACAGGATATTTAAAGTAGGTAGGCTTTAAATGGCTCGATTATATTTATTTGAACTATATTTGAAGCAATTAATTGACAATTAATTGAAGCCAGTGGACTGTTGGTTAATGGCCTAGCCTGCTGCAAAGAAATGGGCTACATAGGGACCATTTGGCGCCATTACACAGGGGCCATCTTTAGCCTATTTACCTAACATTATCCTCCTAAGAATTCAGTTAACAGCATAGTCCTTGAAGGAGTGTCTCTTCCCTACCTGCTCACCATTCCACCCAAAGACCCAGACAGTTTTTTAAATGGTGCTGGGGACAGGTCACCTGGGTGGCTCAGTGAGCAAGCGTCTGCCTTCAGCTCAAGTGATGATCCCAAAATCCTGGGATGGAGCCTCACATTGGGCTGGATGGGGACTCTGCTTCTCCCTCTCTCGCTGCCCCTCACCTGTGTATGGACACAGTGTAATATTAATTACACAGCTATAAAAAGATGAGATCATGCCATTTGAGATAACATGGATGGACCTAGAAGGTATTATGCTAAGTGAAATAAGTCAGACTGAGAAAGACAAATGCTTTCAGATTCTACTCACAAATGGAATATTAAAAAATGAGTAAACAAAAAGAATCATAACTATAAGCAAAGAGAACAAACTGATGGTAGCTAGAGGGGTGGGAGTGGGGAGTGGGGCATAAGCAGGGCAACTTTAGAGTTAATAAAAATAAATAACAAACAGAGTTCATGGGTGGACCTGTTTAATAAATGAAGATCAAAACCTTGTAGATGGAGTGAAAACTGAGTTAGCACATCAATAAAGAAGATATATTCATATTTGGTAGGAAGGGAGGGGCAGTAGTGGGCAGGAAAACCCTATATTCTGTATTTTATGTAAAAAAAAATGTAATGTAGAAATATTCTGAAGGGCAATTTTATAGCCCATAGAATATAAAGGTTTAGAAAATATATTTTAGAGTTAAGATTATGGTATATGGTATATCTTGTCAGAGATTAATATGTTAAACTAATTACTGAGGATCTTTTTCTAATCTAATGAAAAATTAATATTGATATTAAAGAAGAAAGTACAATCTATTTTCATAGTTCTCTTCTGCTCTTAGAGATCAACAACAAAAAAGAGTTTGCAACACCATATATGCATCTAAACAGATTTTTGTTGTGCAAAAGCATACCATCTTTTGAAGTAGAAAAGTCATGGCAGAAGAGTTAGTAACCACTGGCACCAGCATTTTAATAACCATTGGCACCAGTATCCTGATTTCTGGAAGAAATCCTCTGAGCTCCAGCTGAATGGGCTCCTGGAAATCCTACTTATGTGATCTTAGACAAGCCGATGTCTCTGAGGCTCAGCTTCCTCATCTAAAAAAAGATGATGCAGATTATAATAGTACCTATTCTCAAAGTGTTATAGGTATTAAATGAGTTAGTGCATGAAAAAGATTTAGCAAATTTCCTGGCACAGAGTAAACACTATAAACATTGACTATGACATTTGAGTAAATAAGAATACTCAATTATGCCACTATCTCAAAACCACACAGAGTTCTAGCACAGAGATATATGCAAAAGCAGCAAGTAGGCAATCTGTTAAGACACAATTTCCTGATGGCCTATAACCACCATACTCATACTACTTGTGAGGAACTGTGTATTTCTCTTGTCTCTTTGATGATGGAGATTTATAATCAAAGAAACTCAGGACACATCACCAAATTTACTCTTACAAAAATTAGAGCACCCATACCACATCTTATTACTTGACAAAAAAGTCACAGAAGTCTAACAAGTTTACTACCAGTGAAAGGGTTGTTTTATATCTAATCATATGTTATGAACATATCTTCCAGAAAAAAATATATGTATTTTAGTATTCTAAACACCAAGACTTGTTTCAGTTTTTAAATTTATAGCCAGATTTTCTTTTTTTTTTTTAATTTATTTATTTGTCAGAGAGAGAGGGAGAGAGCACAGGCAGACAGAGTGGCAGGCAGAGGCAGAGGGAGAAGCAGGCTCCCCGCCGAACAAGGAGCCCGATGTGGGACTCGATCCTGGGATCATGACCTGAGCCGAAGGCAGCCGCCCAACCAACTGAGCCACCCAGGCGTCCCTATAGCCAGATTTCCTAAGCAAAACAGACACTAATTTCATTTTTACATTTCATTTAGCAGAGAAGTTGCTTAGTATTTTCTAGAGTAGACAAATAAGTTGGACTGAATTTTTCAGTTTCAGTGCTAAAAAAGAAACACTACATTTTATTGTTTGCCACTAAAAAATATAAACATAATTATTCTTTGGTTTTAAATAAACAGATTTATGTGTGTATACAACTTTGTAATTATTTTAGTGTAGTTTAGTATGATTTGTAACGTGTCAAAACTAAAGAGAATTAAACAGTCAGTGGTCTATCTTAATTCTTTATGAAATGGAACACCGTGGTCCAGTGAACAGCTATTAATTAAGATAATCACTCAGTTGGCATGTTTCAGCTACCAGTAAGATATGCAAATTTAGCAGAATGTGCTATCTCATTAATTAATATTATAAGCAGGAAACTTTTTTCCCTCAATTAACTCACTTCATAATGGGTAGTATAATATAGCAATATTTTCAAATAGATTATGGAAAAATTTACTTATACTTGTATAAATGTATTTTTGTAGTCTATAATATTTTACATTGTATTATAAAGTAGTATATTCATAATTACATGGAAAAGCAACATTTCCTAAGGACAAGAGCAAAAGAGGCTGACAGGGCTTGTGACAATCAAGCAAAAGGTATCACCTCAGAAAAGGAAAGACATTCAGTAGTGCAGAACTAGGAAACACAAAAGTAAATAAATATGTTGTGATTCCACTTATATGAAATGTCTAGAATAGGCAAATTTGCAGAGACAGGAGTGTTTAAGATAACCAGAGGCTGGGGAAAGGGAGAAATGGGTGAGTGTTTGCTTAATGGCTGCAGAGTTTTTGCTAGGATTTATGAAAAAATCGTGGAACTAGATTATGGTAGGGCTTGCACAATGTTGCAGATATCATTATCGCCACTGAGGTATACGCTTTAAAATGGTTGAAATGACAAATTTTATTACACAGACACACACACACACACACACAGTCAAAAAATCACCTAATATGGCCCCTGGAAATCATAAGATTTGTAAGTCCTGTTACTACTTAATTATTACAACAATCTTTAGAGTGACAGTAGCCAAAGGAGAAAAATGGGAAACAGTAGACATCATTGAAAGCCCTCTTTGCTTTCTGTCCTTGCAATAAGGGAAGTAACGGGTTCTACTTTGAATCTAAGTATCTCCACTTTTTCAAAGTTTTGAAAAATTGATGAGACCAGGTCTCCTTTCCCACAAACTGAATGTTTGGGGGAGGAAAGTAAATTGTAGCAATAAACATTCCACCAGATTTTTCAGCCACACAAATATGCCTTGAAAGCCGAACAATATGGGGAGAGGGGATTTGCAGGATTATTTGAACTTTTTAATATGTTAAGAGCCAAATCTGAAGCACTCTGATTATAAAGTTACTCTATAGTGTATATTCTGATAAAGTCCTTGCCCACTGATACAGCCTAGGTGAAATTGGGTAGAAAAAGAGTAGGTAAAAAAAATAGTGGAGTTTGCTTATAACACCCATTGCTCCATGCAATCTGAGCCCTCTTTAATACCCATCACCAGGCTCATGCATCCCCAACCCCCTCCCTTCTAAAACTCTCTGTTTGTTTCCTGGAGTCCATAGTCTCTCATGATTCATCTCCCATCCCGATTTCTCCCTCTTCATTTTTCCCTGCTCCTAATGTCCTCCATGCTATTCCTTATGTTCCACAACTAAGTGAAACCATGTAATAATTGACTTTCTCTGTTTGACTTATTTCACTTAGCATAATCTCCTCCAGTCCCATCCAAGTTGATGCGAAAATTGGGTATTCATCCCTTCTGGTGGCTGAGTAATATTCCATTATGTATATGGACCACATCTTCTTTATCCATTCATCTATTGAAAGGCATCTGGCTCTTTCCACATTTTGACTAATGTGGACATTGCTGCTATGAACATTGGAGTGCATAACTTACAGACTTTAAAAGGTACCCTAATTCTGTTCCTGTGTTAGAGGGTCAAATGTCACCTATGTTTTATGAGGTACTCAGGTAAACTGATAAGGGCTCTACAATAATAAGCAATGAAGTCCTCACCAGTTGGCTTATCTTCAGCATATTGTTAGATATTGCAGTAATATGTGCCTGATAAGTGGATTTACAGTTACACCCTCTTACCTCAATCAAGTACAATCCTTACAAAATAGATAAGTTGCTTAAACAATTAGTGCAGTGAAGCCATGCATTAAAGGTAATACTCACAATGCATGTACATGTAGACCACAAAACAAATACACAACAAGAATTTGATAGCATAAATACTCCTATTTTTTGCATGAATACACACTTCATTGAATTATAAATGAAGAAATGGCAATCGATTGACCTCTTACAAGAAGTTAAAAAAAATGAAGACTATCTTAAAAATAGATATTAGTTTTAGTCTCTAACGACTAGCCTTTAGGTTTTTTATGTCTTGAAAAAATAGACATTAAATCACAATGCTGTCATTATTGGCAGATATCTTTAAAAGGTCAATCATTTTATATTTATCTGATGTAATATTTTCATTTGAATCACTTTAAATAAATAAATAATATATATATGTATGTAAATAAATATATAAGATTATATATATACATACAATAAATAAAATTTATTTCTTATTATTATACTCTACTAATATAATTTCTATTAAGTACATAAACATTTTCCTGGAATGGACAGTGACCATTTAACATTGGTATGTAGTTGGTAAGCATAGAGTTATATTATTGTGGTACTCACGTAGATTCTCCCTTTTATAATGAATATTAAGAAGCCTCTAAAGTAAACCCCAGAGACATAATTTTAATACAGAGAATAGCCAACTATTGGGTTTTTTGAACTCATATCATATGATTTGCTGGAATATTATGTCTATTACTTGTATACCAACCTGTCAAATTTTTTTTTCTGTCTGTTCATTTGTCATATCAGCTTCTTATTTGTTAGCTGATTTTCTTGAAGTCCCTGAAAAGGAAAAAAAAAAAAACATTCTTTTGGTCTGATTTCTATGCATTCCAGACTGATAGGCTGTTTTTAAAGCAGTGCAGTGAATTGAGAATGAGAATTTCCTTTTTTTTTTAACCCTTCCTCTATACCAACAAAGCAGTTTTTTGAAGTTCCATGAATTTCCTGTCAGTAATAAACCTCAAAACTTTTGTGTGTGAAGTATAGTCTAAATCCATGTCTTTTTATGTCTTTCCATGTTTTCCCATCACAACATACACTGTGGGATGTAGTGGGTATGCTGGTGCCCATGCAATCCCTTTGGATTCCATTTATTATTTCTAGACTCCACAGTTTCTGTCTATGTTTTCTTTCAAAAGTGCACACCTGTAGCTTTCTTCAGATGGCAGCTGCTGCTGGAGTTTCTTTGACTGCTGGAATAGAGAGCTTAGAAGTTTTGGGAATTTATCTTCCCACTGCTCCATCCCCCAAGAAGCCCTAAGACATTGACTAAACAAGGCAAGATTGTACAAAACTCGCTGTGCTCCCTTAAGCCAGGACAAATTCTTGAGGCATAATTTACACTCCAGGGTGTCTCTGCAGGGTCAGGCTAGAGCTATACCACTAAGACTACCTGAAATTGCACTTTTGTTTGGTGTCTCTTTCTCTCTTTCTTTTCTCTGTATTCCTCCCCAATCTAATCATTTTTGTTGTTGCTGCTGTTGTTGGATGCATTTCCTTAATAAACACATTGCACATGAATTTTCAACATTTTGTTTTGCTTTGTTTTGTTTGAGGAGTATTAGATCAAAAATGTTTACAGATTATCGGTATAGAGGAGAGAAACCAGTTTACCATTAAAGCTTAGATAAGACAGGAGCAATAACCTAACAAAATACAGCAAAAACCAGTGATGATGGAAATTGCCCAGCATCAATCAACACCACCACCATGACCATAACTACATGTATTTATAGCCCATAAAGATGTGATAAGAAAACAGAGGTAGTTAGAAATGCGAGAAGAGGAGACACACGTCCCAGTTTTCCTCTTTGGTTTTTAAACTAGAGAAACTTTCCTGCTTTTCTGTTGCTGCAGGACATACCCTCTGAAAGCACGCTGACTTACTCGGTGAGTTATTATTATGTCATTTGGTTTGTAGGGTGATCAGCTCAGCTTGATGGTTCTCCTTTGAGGTTGCAATCAAATGAAGGCTGGGAATAGAGTATTTGAAGGCCCCTTTCAATACATGTCTGATGCCTGCTCTAGAATGGTTGGGACAGCTGAAGCTGGTGTGGCCACTCAGCATGGCTAGTGTGAACTTTCTCACAGGCAGTTCCAAGGAATTCATATTTCTCATACAATGGCTTGCTTTCTCCTGAGAAAGCATTCTGAAAGACTAGGACGGAGGATGCCATGCTTCTTCTGGCCTAGATTCAGAAGTTTGGAAATATCATTTTTGCCACTACTAAGTAAGTTATATGGAGAGCCCAAGCTGAGGGCTCTGAGATCTAGTTCATTTGGGGCCATTTTTGGATATGTGTTTAATAAAATGAAGGGAGTACAAAAAACATGAAGCATTCACCTTGTTTCAGAGTAGATTAGGATACAGGGAAGAGACCCTGAGCAGAAGCCCCACTATAGAATGGGATAATGCATACTAGATGAGAGAATAGAGTATAATGGTCAGGCTCTAATAGGCAGACCTGAATCCCCCTCAGTTCCTTTGAGATGTGGATTCAGAATCGTAGAGCCTATGGGTCCATCAGGGGCCCTGTTAGGGTGGAGATAAATGATTTCGCAGCAGAGGTGCAAGGTGGGTGGATAATCTTAGCAGAGCTAGAAGGAGGATATAACAACCCTCAGCTATCTGCAAATGAGTAGGAGTCAAGGGGAAACAAATTTTAGCAAAGAGGAGTGACCAGAGCTCCCCAATAGCATAGCATAAGACAAATGAATAGATCGGCACAAAAAGCAAGCAATGAGTGCAGGGATCCAGCAGCCAAGAGACATTGCCTTGCCCATAGGGAATAGCCAGCTAGTACACACACAAAGACAACTTAGTGGCCTAGGGACCTCATTTGTCTTTGTAATCAGATCTTGCAAGCCAAACATCTCTCTCCCCTCTACACACTTTGCCCCCCTCCCCCTCCCCCCAGCCCCCCCCCTCGCCAGCCCATAAGCATTTGGAAATTTAACATCCTAATTTCCATCCTCAAACAACTATTTTGTCTTATTGAGTTGAAAATGGGGTTTCTTATTGCTCTCAATAGCCTGGATTTGGTGAGAAAGGAATTATATTTCACAGATGGGAAATCTGAGACTTGGAAAGGTTAACTATTCTGTCAAGTTCACATAACTAGTAACAGGAAGGATCTGGTATTCATATTCAAGTCTGCTGCCTCACCCTGTATTTTTTCCACTTTACTATCTCCAATATTTACTTCACTGAAAGGTGCAGTTGAAATACAATTTTCAGAAATTCATCATTTTTTAATCTTCACTTTTCACCAACAAATACATTTTCTGGTTTTGATAACTGTAATCTGAAAACAGCTACATATTAATAAAAACTGACACTGATTTGTGTTTGGGTGTTCATTTATGCAGTGTGAATGAAGTCAGCTGTGTAAAAATAACAGGAGAAAGAATTTCTTATGGCTCATTAGTAGAACATACAGCAACAATCAATTGTTGTATTTAATAGTCACCACACATGTAGAATAAAGATTGACTTCAGCAAAGGAATTAAACTTGAAAAAAAACAGGCAAGACACAAGGATTGGAGGTGGTCATAGCAAAAAGAATCAAGTTTTCACCAAGCCACATGGATTTTAAAATTATATGCATGTCTAAGTTAAACCAGAAGTATTTTCAACCATGTTCCTGTGTTCTCGCCTTCCAAAATCCTAGTTTTACTATGATTTTACTAATATAAGCTATCAAAGATATTAGTTACAAAACTGACTTTAGGGATACCCTTGCAATGCAACAACAACAAAATGATAATTTAATAGCTAACACCTTTTAAGTACTTTCTATGTCCTACACATCATATAGATCTCTTTATACTAAATAATTCATTCAATTTTAACAACATAAGTTAGTTATTAATATTTCGATGACAAGAAAATGAGGCACAGCAAAATTAAATAAAGTGTATTAGATGACACATGTCTTCTAAATGGTGGAGTTGGAATATGAACTCCAGTAGTCTTGCTCACGTCTACTCTATCGACCCACTGAGATGTACTAGACTACTTTCTATCTAGACTACTGTTATTTGAGCAATATTTTAATGTCTTTCCCCTAAATCTGATCAGCACATTCATACACACAAATATGTAAATATTTTAAGTAATTATTTTGCTACTTAAAACAATTACTTTGGGATGCCTGGGTGGCTCATTCAGTTAAGCATCTGCCTTCAGCTCAGGTCATAGTCCCAAGGTCCTAGGATCAAGCCCTTTGTCAGAAAAGGAGCTCAGCAAGGAGCTTACTTCTTCTCCCTGCCCCCCACTCATGCTCTCTCTCTAAAGTAAATAAAATCTTTAAAAAAATTACTTTGCATTTAAAAATAAAGTCTTAGGCAATAGATAGAACAGGTCCAGAGAGTAGACAGGGTAAGCACACAGATAAGCCAGTGAAGACTCCACATCTTCTGTAAGATTTGGAAAGCCAGAGAAGTAGTGTTGATATGTCTTTAGATAGGAGCATAAAGGGAATGGCCTTAGGATGTGTGGTAACATTTTTCACAGGCTTCAAGCCAGACATTCTTCTCTGACCAGATATGCTCTTCATAGAAACCATATTGTAGGGGATAGTTTTTATTCTCCTACTCGAATATAAGTCATGTAAGATCAAGTGTCTTATTTTTCTAGTGTGCCTCTGTTCCCCCCGTACCCAGACATGTGTCTGAGACTAGCAGATCATGAATGAATGAATGAATGGATGAATGGAAATATGTTGTTAACCAAGACTATTATTTCACTCTGCATCCAATATATATTATGCCTTTTATATCCTCTAAGTTGGTAATATAATATCTTCATAGTAAGTACAGAGATAAAATCACTTTTTAAGTAAAGCTCATCAAGGTTCATTATGCTTACATCTCACACACACGATCAGAATTAAGTCATTCTCACATTAAATTCAACTAAACATTTTGGATTTGATACAAACATATTGTCAGAAACGTGGGCACATTTAAAAATATAATTACATGTATATATAGGATGTATACTAAATTTACTTAAAATTGAATTGGAACTACCAAGAAGTGGTTGTATGACTTTGACATTTCAAACATTAAAATATTTAATATTTTAGGGGGCACCTGGGTGGCTCAGTGGATTGAGCCACTGCCTTCAGTTCAGGTCATGATCTCAGGGTCCTGGGATCGAGCCCCACGTCAGGCTTTCTGCTCAGTGGGAAGCCTGCTTCCCCCTCTCTCTCTGCCTGCCTCTCTGCTTACTTGTGATCTCTCTCTCTCTGTGTCAAATGAATAAATAAAATCTTTTTAAAAAATTAATATTTTAATCTAGGTGTGATTTAAGTCACATTTGCTGCAATAAACAACTTCATTAGATAAATGTTTGTATGTCAGTATGAATAATGAATATTTATTATGTGCCATGTAGTATGTGAAACAGTTTAGAATTATTTTACCTAATCCTTGCAAGGATCCACTGAGGTAGGTGCTGTCATTTTCCAGTTGCATGGAAACATGCAAACATGTTTCTCTGGAAAGAGAGACTTAGTAAGGTGATCTGCTCAAAGTTACAGGTCTATTAGGTGGTAGATTTGGAATTTGACTCCAGGTTTCTCTGTCTTTAGACTTACACAGTACCCCTTTTTTAATAAGTTTATTAGTCATAAATGGCTCCATCCCTCATCCCCTTTGCCATTAAATAAAAAAATGCTTTTTCTGTTGTTTTTAATAGAGCTTTGAGCACTTTACTAGCCAGTCCCTCCTCCTATCTCTCTGATACTTTCCTCTCATATGCTAACACAGTAATATTTTGACCAATTAGGATTTAAAACCTATTGATCATACTGACTCTTTCTGTTCCTTACCAGTCTCATGCCCACTTTCCCACTGTTATCGAGCATATATTTCATGAGTCATTACTAATATCACTCCCTTAAATACATCCTCAACACCTTTGCTTGCCTCTCTTCCTCCCTCCCTCTGTCTCTCTGTCTCTATCTCTCTCTCTTTCTTTCAGTGCTCACCTAATAAAGTCCAGTGCTTGTTAAATAATACTCTTGGGCTGGACTATACCTGCAGCCATACAGTTAAACTCATGCTAGAGAAAAGCACACGACCACTTCGACTGCTGTCATCTCTAATTCACAGTCACTAACACCAAGTTGCCTCTTAGCAGAGTCAAGCAGTTTTACTACATTTTTCTATTCCTTTCATCCTTCCACTCTTCTAGAAGTCCATCATACACTTTCTTCTTTCTCCTCAAATTTCTAATTCTTCTACCATCCTCACTCTAAGAAGAAGACTTTAATTCCTATTTCACTTAGGAAGTAAGAGCATCCAAGAGATTTTTCACCAGGCTTCCATGAATGCATCTACCAAAATTATCAGAGGCCACTCTATCTTCCATATTGTTACTGTCCCTAAATTGTCTATGCTCTTCTCTTAGTTCTTTATTGGTGCACAGGATCTCATTTCCTCCTGCCCATTTTTTTTTCTTAAAATGAACTGTAGATACTTTCTGCCTCCATATAGTCTCCAGTGACTTCTTGTCCCTATCACTCCATGAAAAATACTCACCAGTGACTTCCACATTGTTAAATTTAATTTTTTCTCATGTTACTCAACAATGATTAAAATGTAGAGGCACAGTTGAGCCTTCTTTTTTTCTTTTTCTTTTTTTTTTAAGATTTTATTTACTTACTTGAGAGAGAGACAGAGAGAGAAAGAGCACAAGCAGGGTGAAGGGCAGAAGGAGAAGCAGACTCCCTGCTGAGCAGGGAGACTGATATGGGACTCAGTCCTTAGACTCCGGGTTCATGACCTGAGCCAAAGGCAGATGCTTAATGAACTGAGCCACCCAGGCTCCCCTTGAGCTTTCTTTCTTTTATGTACTTGGCTTTGAGACAACTACTCTATTTTACTTCTCCTACCTCACTCACCACTTACACTTTCTTGGTTTCCTCCCAAACTTTAAACATTGGAATGACCCAAGACTTAGTCTTTGGATATCCTCTTCCTTTGTCCATATATATTCTTTTGATGACCTGATCTAAATCCAAGATTTTCAATATCATCTTTATCCTGATGCAAGCATACTTATTCTCTCAGCCAGGACTTCTCTCCTAAACTACAGGTACATGCAGTGGTATCCTTAACATGTCTACTTGGATTTCATATATCCATCTCAAATTTAACTAATACATAAACAAACTCATGCTTTCCTCTACTGTGAAATGCTTTTAAGTATTTCCCATCTCAGAGAACTCCATCCTTTTAGTTCATCAACCCAAATATTTAGAATCATCTGTCTGTCCCCTTTTTTTTACAATATATCAGCAAATTCTGTTGGCTCTTTTTTTTTCAAAACTTGTCTAGTTCTTACATCTTTCATTATTATTTACCAGCCACCAACATCTTTTACTTATATTACCTGATAATATCCCCTGTGATTTTTCTGACTCCAGTCTCTTCTAATTTGTTAGTAAAGGTCCTGAAAGGGAATTAATGTCACACTCCAATTTGGAATTTGGGGAGAGTTTAACAAAAGAGCTGTTTACCAAGTTATTGACATAGTTTGAGAAAAGCAATAGAAGAAGTTGCAGTGGTTGTGGGCTAGTGATAGAAAGGAGCTGTTACCAGATCTAGGTTTAAAGTGTTTAGGAGGAGGAGCAATTACCAGAAGTGTGGGAGCACTTTAACAAGGTTTATAGTTTTAAGAAGTGTTGGGGAAATATAATTTAAAACAAAATCTTCTGGGTCACCTGGGTGGCTCAGTCATTTAAGCATCTGCAGGTCATGATCTCAGGGTTGTGAGATAGAGCCCTACTGGCTGTGGATCCTTGGTATTCTCTCTCCCTCTCCTTCCGCCCCTCCCCCATCTCTAGGGGAAAAAAAATCTGACAACCCAGAAATCCTCTTGACAAAAGTAGAAAACAAAATGGTTTTACCATTAAATAAGCATTAAACTAGAATTTGATGTGCATCACAGGCAATCTGCTAAATGATTGCAAGGAAAGACATAAATCTCACCCCTGTGTAGCCAGACACAATCCATTACATATACATTCTCAGTATAAACAATAACTAATCCAGGGACGCCTGGGTGGCTCAGTTGGTTAAGCGGCTGCCTTCAGCTCAGGTCATGATCCCAGTGTCCTGGGATCGAGTCCCACATTGGGCTCCTTGCTCGGCAGGGAGCCTGCTTCTCCCTCTGCCTCTGCCTGCCACTCTGTCTGCCTGTGCTCGCTCTCTGTCTCTCTCTCTCTCTCTGACAAATAAATAAATTAAATCTTAAAAAAAAAATAAAAAAAACAAAACAAACAAAAAACAATAACTAGTCCTCAGCTAAGGGTGTGTGATACCACTATTTGTTCCAAGTAGTTCATCCTCAGTTTACCTGGTATGATCATCTATATTGATTAATTGGCTTTACACAAAGGAAACATAAACTTCTTATATCTTTATAACAGGAGATAGTTTTGCAACTTGGAGCAAAGTGCCTACTGAAGTTAGGCTCCTACTCTCCCATAGAAACCAGGAGGTAGGGGAACTGTCTTCCTTGATTACATTCAAAAGAATGGCTCAGAGGTCCTTGAGAAAGACATGCCTGGGTTATAAAGCTGGCAAGAGCCTTATTTAGCTCCTAAAAAGATTTGCATACATTTCAGAGACAGAAAAATAACTTAAAAGATTCGAAAGTAAATATTCTAAGAAAGGGAGAGGAGAGAAGTCTCTTCTCTTATTTTCAACAGGGAGAACTAAGCCTCTTATTTTATATTTGCCTTTACAGTAGCAGGATAGAGTAAACCCACAGTGACTTGGTGGAAAAGCCAGAAAAATGGGCTTTTACTCTTCTTATAATTTCTAGATCTCCTATCAGTCCCTCCCACCAGTGTCTTAGCCTGGGTTTTCTAAAAGCAAAGACTGAAACAATTACTCATGCAGGTATATTTAGTAGGTGACAGTGAGTGTGATTGAGGAATAGGAAAGAATGAAATAAGATGTAAAGTCAGTACAATTATGGATTACTGAGTGTTTCCCCCTAGAGACAGCTGAAGCTTGATCCTTCTTAGAACTTCTCAGGAGTGTAAAGAAGTACTTTAGATGTGTCAACCAAAGATTACCAGGGAAAAGCATTCATCCATCTTGTCCTATCCCCTGTTGTTTGAGGTTAGTCTAGGGGCATTAGAGATAAGTGAGTCAAAGTCTTTAGATGAGTGTTTAGCTGCAGCTGAAAAGGAGAATGCAAAGCTGAAATTAAAGAGTATCTGATGCACCTATATTGGGCATATCCAACTAGAAGCTGGAAGAAAGGAAGTCGGTTGATATCACTCATATTAAGTGACCTCCTAGGTCATGAAGTAGGGGGACAAGGATGGAGAATGAATCTGGAGGCACAAGTGGAAGATCTTCAGTACACCCCTTTATTTTTTAAAAGATTTTATTTATTTGACAGAGAGAGAGAGCATCAGTAGGCAGAGCAGTAGACAGAGGGAGAGGGGGAAGCAGGCTCCTGACTGAGCAGGGAGCCCATGGGTCTCAAAGCCAGAACCCTGGGATCATGACCTGCGCCAAAGGCAGATGTTTAACCGACTGAGTCACCTACGTGCCCCCAGAACACCTCCTTTAAAGACTACTCTCAAAACTGTAGCCAGAATGATCCTTTTAAAACCTAATGGAGTCTGCTCATCATTTCTCTGGTCAAAACCCTGTCTATTTGCCATCCTCCGCTTTATACTTTTTGCACATTACAAATTGAAATCAAGTTTGTTAAGGAAGCAGATAGGTTGTCAGTTGGTAATACATAGAGAATAATTGCACTGTGCTAAACTGAAATACTGTATAAATATTTGAAGCATGAATATTGCACTGAAAAGTGTATTTGAGCATAGAATTAAGTTGTTGTTACTATGTAGTTTTATATCTTCAAAAGCATGAGAGTATTAATCAGCTCTGGAATGCTAGATTAAGCAGATATTAAATAGTAAAAAAAAAAAGAGTACAATCTCAGGTGAAAACTAATAGAATCTGTGATGTTTTCTTATTAGTAACATTTACCTTGATTGTGAGTGACATTTAAAAAAATTATTCACTTGTTTAAAGACAGTATATAGTCCTTTAACTTTGAATCTTTGTTTAATACCATGTTCTCACTATGGATGGTTAAATTATTTTCAAATTCTCCTAGAAATATCTACTATATAAAACAATTTCTTCATTCTGTAGATATTTGTGCATCACTGATAGATAATAGGATTTCAAATATACAAAGATGGAATATAATTCCATCTCTCAGTGAGCTCTCAGCATAGTATATATATATAGTCTATATGTAGTATATATAGTATATATTGTCTGATAACTGTTAAAATGCAGGCATAAACTGTGATATAAATACACAGGCAGAAGATCTAATTCATTCTTATGGAATAAATTCTAGAACTCCTATGTTGCTTCCCAAATGAGATAATTTATTCACATGGAAAAGTCTAGTAGGATATAGCAGAAGGACAGATGAATACATAAGCACAGGGATTTTAGAGATAATGGTTTAATGTACTATTGGTACAGCAGAATATTGAAAATTTAGAAAAGCTTATGATGGAAATGAGACCAAGCAGACAGTAGGAGTCACATTATATGAGCTTTAGTTGCTTCCTTAAAGAGTTTGCTCTTTATCCAGAAGATGATGATTAGCTACTGAAGCCTTTTCAGCAGGGAACTAATAATGCCATATTTAACCTTAAAAGAAAAAAAAAAAAGTTTTCCTAACATACAATACTTGTCTGACTACAAAGCAACTGGTGCTAGGAAGATCAATTAGAAAGCTATTGCCGTCTTTAGAAGGAAAGATCTAAGTGCCTGAATTAAATGTCTGGCTATGAAAAGGTAAAAGAGTGAAGAACTTCTTGAGCTAATAGGTAAATAGGTAAAATAGGTAAAGATCTATCAAATTTGGTAAATCCAGGAAACTGGCATGAGGGAGTAAGAGCAATCTAGGAAACTCCCTTTCTTCCAACTTAGGTGGATGGATCCATTGGCATTCTTAAATATAAGGATGTGTTCTTAACTGGATGAGGTAAGAAAGCTGAGAGACAAGCTAGAGCTTCAGTTATCTATCATCGCTGTAGAATAAATCTTTTTTGGCACAAAACAACCACCATTCTTTTATGCTCATGGTTTCTGTGGGTGAGGAATTCAAAAAGGACATAGCAGGAATGGCTTATGTCTGTGGCCCTGGAGGGAAAATTTGAAAGGCTGGGGTCACTGGAATGTCTGGAGTCCTCTGGAGCAATCCCCGCCCAGGGCACTTTCATATGCTTATAAAACTTATGGAGGACCAAAGAGCAGTGTTTGTTTTTGCAGATTATAACACTGATATTCACCATTTTGAGAATTAAAACAAATTTTATAACTATCTTTATTTAAAATAGTTATAATAAGCTCTTAAATTGATATCATCTATAACTCTAAATAAAAAGCTTATTTTCCAACAGAAAAAAAAATGTGAAGAGTGGCTTTGTTTTACATTTTTGTAAAACCTTTCAGTTTCAGACTTAATAGAAAACATCATTTCTCACATCTGCTGTGTCCATGCTACAGTATGTTGTTTTAATTGAAGAATTTAAGAAAATCTGACCTTACACATATGTAAAGTCAGATAAGGGGGGAATATTTTAATAGCCTCTTCAGATAATTGAGAATGTTTTCCTTCAATACTGTACCAAAACTGGGCAAGAGGTATTTTCTTCAAGTTCAGTTGCACTGTGGAATCTGAGATTGTATCAGTGAACTTTTTGCATTGTGTTACATTAAAATCCATTGTTATATATTGTACTTTGAATGTATCTTTTACCTTTGAATGATTTTGATAATATGCACAGGTCTTAAGAAAAATATGGCATCACTGAGCTATGCAGCTCTTACAAATGTGGATACATTTCATTATAAAAATAATACATTTCATTATAAAAATAAAAAATGACATTTATTAAAATCATCATATTTTCCATATTATCACATAGAATATTAAAAAGATGAATACTAAATAGTTGTGATATGATAAAATTAATATTTTTTTCTGCATCACCATAGATATTCTTAAATGGAAATGACTTTTTTTTTTTTTGCCCTGTAAGTGTATGGTGGTGAAGAATTTGGAGTATTAGTGGTGTGGTGCTTCTGCCTTGATTCATGCTAAGACATCAGGGAGTCTTTGTGGCACTTTAAATATCACCATACAAAAGGCAGCACCATACAAAAATTTTAAAAATTTAAAAACACCATACAAAAGGCAGCCATGTGTTAGCATTATTAAGGAAATAGTTTTGAGCCCACAGATTCCTTGAAAGAATCTCAGTGGCTCTTAAGAGGTCCATGGACTAAACTTTGTGGACCACTGATCTTCATTGACATTTTTGAGCTGCAATGATTTGAAGACTTGCTCAGCTGAGGTGATTGACTGGTATGTCTGGACTTGGCTTCTCCACAGATCTGGCTTTCCTTGTAGCATGACAACTCCAGAGAAGTTGGACACTTTAAATAGAGTCAGTGAATGTTACAACAAGCAAGGCAGAAGTTAATGGCCTTTTATGATTTAACCTCTTCAGTGACATAGCATAATTTTTATCATAACCTGTTTTTAAGTAGTCACAAGCTCAAGGGGAAGAGGCATACACCTTCACCTTTCCATGGGACAAAGAATTTGCAGCCATGTTTTTAAATTTCCATAGACTGATTTTGGCCATAAATTATTTACATTCCTCCAAAGACCTCTAACAAAATCTTATCCCATCAGAAAATCAAGTTCAAGATGCAGAATCTTATCTAAATCAGGTGTAGGTACGGGTGAGGTTTGGTTCTTTAGTCTGATGCCTCTTGATTTGAAAATTAACACCCTAAAGGGTGTTAGGTTCTCTGTTCCACGATGACCTAGCACACAATAATTGTCAGATATAGGATAGTATTAAAAAAAAATTAACTAAGTAAATTTGAAGGTCAATTTGGCTTTATTAAACGATTCATGAATCAGGCAGCATTTCATTTAGTAAGTATAGGGGAGCTCTAGGCAAGTTGTACAAAATGAAAAGTTTTTATAGGAAGAAGGGTAGGACAGTTAAGTCATTAGCAAAAAAAAAAAGGATTTTTTCCAGCAAGATTTCTTTTCCTTCCTGGAGAGAGCAGATAGTCTGATCATGCAGATTACCTCCTCTGCCTTTAGGGGAATGGAAAGGGTGCAAGTGGTAGACTCATTCATCCAAAAATTCCCGACTGACTAGTGACATTTGGGGGGAGGGGTGTTGAAACAGCAATTCTCTTCTGTATTAAGCCCCAGTTTGGGGACTCAGCCTAAGTGATGCCATTTTGGGCCTGTGGTTTTCTTTTTAACACTAGCATAATTGATATTTCAGTTTAAAAAAAGGAGAGATGAGAGGCACACAACAGTCACTCATCATTAATAATGCTAAAACTTCACACCATTCTCTCAGCAGTTCCTTGATTAGGGTCTCTTAATGCTCTTAATTAAGGTCTCTTAACTAGGGTCTCCACTGCTACTACTCCTCTGCCCACTACACTTTTATCATCAGTTAATCTTTCCTTTTCCATAGGAAGTGGCCTGTATTTGTAGCTGGTTAGTTTTCTCAGCCTTTTTTTTTTCCCCATAGAAATTTTGGGGTTCAAAGGCTTCTTTTCATTTTATTTTATTTTATTCCAAGTCTGGCTTTTCAGCTCTTCAATAGTTGATAATTAAATGGAATTATCAAGTCTGTACTACTAAATGCAATACTAGACCCTCTATTTATTGAGTGCTTAATATGTGATGGCAATGTTAGCCACTACAATATAGTATTTAATAGGTTGGGCATGGCTCCTGCCCTCAGAAGAGTAGAATCTAGTTTGACAGCTTCCCTCTTTGAGAATCAGGCCATGAAAGAAAAATACAGTTTTCTGCAGAACATAGATCAGAAGAATAGACCTATTCTGGAGAGTCAAAGAAGATTTCCTTAAAGAGGTGACACTTAAGCTCAGCTCTGAAGGATGAGTAGAAATTAAATTTGAAATGTTCACTAGTTAAAAAAAAAAAATGTTTGCTAATACATGAAAAAATTCACAGCAACATTACTTGTCAGGAAGCTGCAAAATAAAACAGTGCTTGGGATGCCTGGGTGGCTCAGTCAGTTAAGTGCTTGACTCTTAGTTTCAGCTCAGGTCATGATCTCAGGGTTATGAGATCAAGCCAGGAGTTGGGGCTCTGCACTGGGTGTGGAGCCTGCTTAAGAGTCTCTCTCTCCCTTTTCCTCTGCCCTTCCCTCTCCCTCCTCCATTCACACTCTCCTTCCTTCGCTCTCTCAAAAAAAAAAAAAAAAATCGCAGTGCAATACCAATACACAATGACAGCAATAAAAATCACTGCACCAATGCCGAGTGTTGATGAGGATAGAGAGTAGCTAGACTTCCATTCACTGCTGTGATTGTAAACTGTTAAAACCCCTTTCAAAAACTCTTTGGTGGTTATCTTTTTTTTTTTTTTTTTTTAATTTGTCAGAGAGAGAGAGCAAGCGAGCACAGGCAAACAGAGTGGGAGGCAGAGGCAGAGGCAGAGGGAGAAGCAGGCTCCCCGCTGAGCAAGGAGCCTGATATGGGACTGGATCCCAGGACGCTGGGATCATGACTTGAACCGAAGGCAGCTGCTTAACCAACTGAGCCACCCAGGCGTCCCTGGTGGTTATCTTCTTAAGTGGACTTGCATACACCTAATGACCCAAAAATTCCTCTTTTAGGTAAAAGCCCAATAGAAATGCCTATATATGTTTACCATGGAGAAGAATGTTCAGAGAAGCACTATTTGTTAATTTTCTAAACATGAAACTACCCAAAGGTACATTGATGATAGAAAGGATAATGACAATGGGTTACATTTTTTATAATGTGTTGTTATAAAGAAATAAAAATGAATTATAAGCACATTTGAAAATATGCTTGAAATTTACAAACACAATGAAATAAGCCCATTAAATAGTACATTCTGTATGATTCCATTTGAATAAAGTTCAAAAACAAGAAAAACCACAAAAAAAACATGATCTGTTCCTGTATTGGTGCTATATACCCTCGGGCATTAAACTGATACCTTCTGATAGCTCAACATGGCATTTTTATTTTTTAATATAAATCTAAACCCCAAAACTATATGCCTTTATCGTAATCTCACACATCGAGCAAGTGTAGAAAGGAAAGATTTTCTTCTCTTCGCATTATAGAAGTAGTCATTACTATAATTTCATCCTTACACAACTAAATCTGTATGCAGCAGTATTGCCGTGATGGTATTGGTAAGCACACATATGCTCACATGAGTGATTATTCCTCAGCATTTGATCTCTTCCATAAAAAGAATAAAAGTTACTGTTGAAATAAATAAGAATAAGGAACACGGCTTCTGGTTATGGGCCTAGATTAAATATTTAACAAGGTTCCATTGGAAGCCTGCATTTTCAGGGATTTATTGTTCTGATATAAAATTCACTGGGATTAAACTAGGCAGAGAGCAACTTATTTTCTAAATCTAGTTTAAATTGGTTTGCCTGTTTTATGTTATGAGAGTTTAAAGGGAAAAAAATAAAAACATGGTATTTCTTTTTTTCCCATTATATCTGAGCTTCTTTTACTCAGAACCTGTCTGAATTTAAAAAGTAAAAATAATAATAAAATAAAATGGTAGTTTTATAGACATGCATTTCATGATAGAAAACAAGAGAATGAGGTAAGTTTCTGGTAATTGGATGGGTTTTCAACTAGCTGTATTGGCTTCTTTTTCGCCAAGAATTGTGTGCCATGTGTAAACAGGGGCTTATTGTGATATAGAGTATTTAGTACCGTTTCCGCTCTCCGTCAATTGATTTTTATCTCCACGAGTGGGTTGATTGATCTTTCTTTTTTAGGGTATTTGCAACTCCTGGCTTTTAATTTGGCTTAGCAATAGAAAAGATATTTGTAATAGTATGGATTTTTTTTTGTTTTGCTCAGAAATTTAACACTTCTATACAGTGTCCTTTTTAAATAACTAATTCCAATAGCTCTGAACTTAAAAAAGAAAAAAATTTCCTCCCTTCATTTTTAATAAAAACTATAAACTAGGCAGGACAACTAAAGAGCATTTTGACATTGTTATTATCTATAAAACAAAGGAGTAAATACAGGAGAATCCAGAATATGATTAGAGTGTGTATAGACTTGTCACCAATTCTCACTATCTAGACCAAGGTGCTCACTATGATATTTGGAAGTGTAATTGTACTATATAATAATAATTTCTTACACAGTAACAAGTGTATGAAGCTCAATAGGACCAGAAATTTTATCAGAAAAGGAAATTAGAAAGCTGAAATAGATTAAATATAATGGTGGATCACTTGAGAAGAGAAGGAAAAAGAGTGAAGGAATTAAGCTCATTCTAAAAGTTTGAGTTCAAATACTCATTAGGATAGTAGTAAAAAGTCATATAGAAAAAGAAAAGAAGCAGACCTCCAGATGAGGAAGGAGATGGTGGATGGAATTAGTTTGACAGAAAGACTATCCTGTGTAGCCAACATGTAGTTGGAAAACTGGGAATGAAACTGGAAGAGGTCAAGACTGAAGACGTAGAGTTGGAGGTCACCTGTGCAGAGGTGATATTAGATAAGCTGGCCCAGGACCTGAGGGATCAATTACAGAGAAGAGCATTAAATGAACTTATTCATTCTAGGATGCCTATGTTAAACATTGGGAGAAGGAAGGAAGATAAACTAAAAAAGTTAGTTAATAAGTTAATCAGAGAATGAGGAGAGTTGAGAAAACAAAAATTTTGTTCAAGTGTGTGCTACCATAAGTCTGTAAGGTAGGCTGGCATAGATACATGGAACGTCTTCTGTACAACAAATTCTGCTGGGTGATGCCCAATATAGAATAATGAAAACAGTTTGTCCCTTATTTAAAGAAGCTTATAATGACAAAAATTACAAAATAAAGATTTTCTAGATATAATTTCTTCATAGAAATCATTTGATGAAGACCACATTAGAAGAGATAGCAGGGGAAATGCTAGATTTGAAAATGAGGGAGGGTTTACTCTTTTTAAATGCATAGTTTGTAAACCTATTTTCCTTATAGCAGATGTGAATTTCATATACAATTTCCTGAGTCAAAGCATTTTTCCATTTGGCTTTAGGGGGGATAATTGAATGCAAAGATCAGCTGAACTCTGGAGGCAATTAACATCTGATTTAAATTTAGTCTTCCGTGGAGTTTGGGTGATTAGACTACCACTTAGCGGGGAATATATCCATCAGATATCCAGGGGGCAAGCACACCTGTTATCACTACAGCTGGTTTGCAAATGTCACTGCTGCTTCATATAAATAAAGCAATGAAATGGATAAACAGCATTTGAGAAGTTTATTATGATGTCATTGTAGGGTGTTCTAATGATTTGTAGATTTCTTCAGAAATTAATACAGTATATTTGTTAAAATGACATAGTAACATTTAAAGAAAACATGCTCAGCAAGTAATTGAGTCATTATGGAATGTAACATTCATGTACAAATTAAAATGTTTTTTCTTATTATGGATGTAAAACCTTTGTCTTACAGAAAATGAGTGAGCAGGCTGGAAAATGAACAATACAAATGAACAGTTGGATGTTACTCATAAAAATGATGCCAAAAAATATAGAAAATTGATTTCTTTTAAAAAACACATAATAGTGGGGCGCCTGGGTGGCTCAGTCAGTTAAATGTCTGCCTACAGCTCAGATCATGATGTCCTGGGATGGAACCCAAGTCAGGCTCTCTGCATAGGAGGGAGTCTACTTCTCCCTTTCCCTTGCCCTCTGCCCCCCCCCCCCACTCATGCTCTCTCTCTCAAAAAATTAAATTAAAATCTTTAAAAAAACAACAGATAGTAGTAAATTCAAAAGACAAGGTAAAAAACCATATATTTTCATCTTTATGTTATAGTTGAATTATAATAGGGTATAATCTGTGCAACAAATGTTTCCTATGAAGGCCAAGGGAAATATTTTTTAAAGTCACCATTTCTTTAAAGATTTATTTACTTATTTAAGAGAGGGAGAGAGGTAACATGCACAAGTGGATAGAGAGGCAGAGGTAGAAGGAGACCATCTCAAACCGACTTCCCACTGAGCATGGAGCCCAGGCAGGGCTTGAGCCCCTGACCTTGACATCTTGACATGATGACCTGAACAGAAACCAAGAGCTGGACTTTCAATCTGTTGAGCCACCCAGGTGCCCCTAAAGCCATCTTTTCTTTCCTTTTTTTTTTTTTTTTTTTAAGATTTTATTTATTTATTTGACAGAGAGAGAGCATAAGCAGGAGGAGTGGCAGGCAGGCAGAGGGAGAAGGAGAAAGCAGGCTCCCTGCTAAACAGGGATCCCAATGCAGGACTCAATCCCAGGACCCTGGGATCATGACCTGAGCTGAAGGCAGATGCTTAACTGAGCCACCCAGGCTCCCCTAAAACCACCTTTTTATAGAATGTGGAGGAAAGCTGTTGATAAACAACAACGATAAGATCATCAAATAGAACAGGTATTCAGCATTGGTTGTTATGAACTATTTTGTGTGTACTGTACTACCTCTTTAGAGTCTATTTAAGACATTAAATTATGCTAATATGATAAAGTAGAAATAAATAAAAGAGCATATAAAACTTTTTAATAAATGGTCATAGCGTTAAGCCAGATGCAAACAGTATATTACATGAGGTCCCTCACACATGGCTTCTCGTAACAGAAGACCAATAAGAAATGACATATCAGGGTACACGATGCAAGGCAGAATGGTAAAATTGAGTGTTAAAGCAAAAATTGCACTGGACAATGTTAATTAAGCAAAGGAAACTTGATTTAAAGTTGTTGTAATAGAGGAGTGAGACTAGAACTCAGTCTAAATGCAATTCGACTAAAACAACACCTGTAGGGTTTTTAAGAGCTTCAGTGAGATGAAGACCATAAACCATTTGTGTTTGCCAATAGAGTTTATCCTAAGGAAAAGTAAACTTTCTCTTATCTTTATGACAGGAGATAATTTAATAACTTGAAGCAATAATCTCTGCAGAATTTAGGCTCCTACCCTCCCACAAACTAAGAAATAGAGGTGTTATCTTCCTTGACGATTATATTGGAAATAGATGGTTCCCAGGTTCCTAAGAAAGACATCCCTGGGCCATAAAACTGGTAAGAGGTGTTAAAAAAGATTTGCATCTTAAAAGGGTAGAGAAGATTTATAATTACAAGTTTTCTAAAGTAAATGCTCTAAGGAAAGAGAAGTCAGAAACCTAGAGTCTGGAAGAAGCCTGTCTACGTGTTCATGAAACTAAGGGGAACATTATAAGGCCCTCTTGGTTATCAGGAACCCACATTCTTAAGGATTCAGCACCTCAGATGTTCCTAAAGTGAACATTTCTTGAATGAAGGAATGAATCAAAAATTAGGATATTGATTCAATGTTGCTGCTATTACATAAAGTAGTGTTTCTCATCTTTTTCCATATTATGACACACACAGAAAGTGCTAATATTTGAATGTCTCTTAGGATTAACTCAGCTCAGAGTCACATTAGACCTACTAAACCCAACTCAACTGAGGTTACACAATTACACCCCTACAATTTCTATCAAAAGGTTAGGGTAGTGAAAAGGGGTTTTTTTGTTTGTTTGTTTGTTTTAATTTAAAAAGGTAATGGTTGGAAAGATGAAAGTTGTTATCCACAGGTTTAGTCCAACTTCTAAGAGGCAGTGAAATCCTTAAGCAGCCAGAGTACCAGGGTTAGGAAGGTTGCCTCACCATCCAGAATTTATAACTAGATCCTACACTTAACAGAGGGGAATACAATTTATGTAGTACAACCGGGGAAAAGTGTTTCCAACCTGATGAGTTTTTCTATCCCACTGGACGTTTAGATGCAGGACTAATTTTCCCTTTCCCTTTTATCACCAGGGTCACTGGAAAATGTCTTTGACTATAGCATGATACTGGGATGAAACGACTGATACCTGAATTCGCCAGTTCATATGTGATTGAACTTTCAGTGAGAATACCCAATAGGTATTCCTCAACATTCCTTACTTAGAGGAGTAAGAGTAGAGGCGACTTTGCAAGTTAATGGAAATAACACATTATTTTCCTCATCCCTTTTACTCCTTTGTAAGTAGAATGATGCCTCAACTGTCCATCTTATTATTGCTTCTCACTTTTCTTCCTCCAGTCTGGCTTCTTCCTATCTATCCAAACACCTCTTCTCATCCTCTCTTGGTACACACTATCTGTTCCACCTATACATAGATCCTCAGCATATACTTAAACACAGTCTTAATCCCTAGGCTTTGTTTTTTCTGAAACATTTTGCCCTTTCCTTCAGCCTCTCCAAATGTCAACCGTAACTCAACACCTGGACTGACTTCCTTCATTAAGCTTTCTTTCATTGTTCCATCTTTCACTGATCTCTCTTCTATATTTTTTGGCTGCAACTGCCTATAGAATTTGTTTTAGCATTTCATCCAACATTGATACAAGGCAAACTATGATGTTCCATAGGTTCAGGTTTGTCTACAGAATGAGATTATTTTTTTTAGAAGACTTTAGTATTTCTTTGCCTTTCTTCTCATCACAGGATTTTGATGCATACCTCTTGAATTAAAAACAAATAAGAAAAAATGAATGACATCACAATAGATTTACTTTATTATAGTATATGTGCTGCCGAAGCGAGCCCAATAGATTTACTGTAATAAAATTTAGCAATAATAGCATTCTGATGAATAGTCTTAAATAAAATGGTCTTTCTGTTCAGCATAGGACTACATTAATTACCAGCTATGTCCAAACAGATACAGTTGATATGTAGTTTAATTAGGTACCCTGATTAGTAAAAAAAATCTAGATGGCCAAATCAAAAGTAATATATAATAGTAATTTAATAAGCCTAATTAATATTCCATGAAGATATAAACAAAATTTCTTCCTCTTCACCATTTGTTATGTGAAATTATTCTTTTCTTCCTATTAACGTGAGTTATGTTCTTTTCTTTGTGGGCAAGGATGTCAGATGCCTAACTATAAATTTAGGGGTGGGACCTCTGACTACTGTGCATCCAAGATGCTCAGAAGAATGAGATATAAAGGGATAGACCAGTCTGCCCATTTCCTCACCTCTTTCAATGACAGTAAAGCCAAGTTTCACTCCCAGAATCCAATGACCTGTAAATATGCGTTGAGGGTTGAAAATTAATCCATATCTCATATTTTACTATAGTTTTTATCCATATTAAACCCACTGTGAATTGATATATCTGTTATGCTCCTTTTAAAATTAATTTCAAATTATATATTATCTATCCACACTGTAGCTTTTAAAGAAAATCATTTTTTAATTATGCTAGATTAATGATTGCAATATTTCCTGGTTAAGAATTTCATTTACTCCAAATGGAAATTAAATTATATGTTAAAATGAACAGCTTGTGTTTTATAGAGAATGGGAGTCTGAGTTTGGTAACATTAGTCTTTGGGATATAGTGAAAGGCCTTATAACAAGCACTGAATATTAAAATGTGCTCTTATTAATATCACTATTATTACTGTTTTTACCATCATCAATATGGCATCTAAAAAGCTCCCTAATAAATTTGCAAATGTTTTGATCTATAAAAATTGTTACTTTCCATAATAGTAATGAATGTGCTCTTAAACATTCCTGAATTTTGCTGTTTTTCAATTGGAATAGAAATATTAAAGAAATTTTAAAAATTAAAAAAAGAAATAAAAAAATTAAAGAAATATTCCTTTGATTATTCTTGCTCAAACTGAGACTGTATCTGAATATACTGAAACCAGAGTCACTTGAAGATAAGTTGTCAGTTTCTTTTGGTAGAAAACAAAGATGTCATAACCAAGTTTTCTTAAAATTGTATCTTACTGATTCATAGCTGCACCTGGAAGATTTGGATCCGTGTGTTCCTGCTTTGAGGGATGAATATTATGTATTTTGTTAATGTCGTTGATGCGATTTTATTGTTATTTAATAGATACAGCTTCAAAGTGTCTTGCTACAAAATACTGTCAGAACCATGGTTAAAGAAATTGTTTCTAAATTAAGTCATCCTGTGCATACAGCAATATCTAACCAGTCTTCTTCTAACTTCTCTTTATCAAGCTCATTCATAATTAATCTATATGAAAATATGATCCAAGAATTCATATTAATAAACAGTAAATTTTGGTGGGGTACATTACTGAGATTTTTAAAACTTTTAATTTGGAAATTGGTTATATTTACTTTGACTTTTTTCTAGACAAAAATAATTGAGATTGGTCTATAGGCAAATCATTTAGCCATTTTATCTGTGTGTTAGAATAGACTTGACTATTTTCTGAAGAAATAGCTCAAGGCTTAGTGTGGAGATGATGTAGACTATCTCATCAGATGTCAGGTCATAGTATGTGTATACAAAGGTGTCACTGTTTTCTTCACTCACAGTATGGTTTTGCCCCCAGTTGGCACCGGAAGTTAGCTGCACTCCAGGCTTCAGCACAAAATAGAATCTCTGACTGAACATCTGAAGTGATTATCAGTGAGGATGTCCACTCATTTCACTAGATCATCTTCTAATTATTTACTTATTTAATTAGTTGTTTCAGTTTTCCTAAACCATCAAAAAGTCCTGTGGAATATTTATTTGGCCAAAAGGTGTGACTGTGTATCACCTTGCCTTGAAAAGAGTGCTATGTGTTTAACACAGGATTGTCTTTATTTTGGACACATGGAAGATATTTTTTGGGTCTCAGTTTGAGAAAAAAATACTTCATCAGAACAATTTTTAATGTGTGGGAAATAGTAAAAGCTTATTATAACTGACTTGTTCACCTTTTAACTTTGGCCGCTGCTGAGAGACAATTATTTACCTATTTCCAGCAACGTGTGGGATGGATTACTATACATTCTCCTAATATTTCCTGATAGAGTTTTGTGTCCACACCCTCAATTTTACTTTGACCTGATTTCCACATCTGTTTGCTTTCTCTAAACCCTTTGGAAACAAGATATCATTTGATAAAATCACTATTTAAAATACTTCAGCAATTCCAAAGTGTATCAAAACTTAGTTTAGAGGGGCGCCTGAGTGGCTCAGTTGGTAAAATGTCTGCTTTTCTCTCAGGTCATGATCCTAAGGTCCTGGGATTGAGCCCAGCATCAGGCTTCCGGCTCAGTGTGGAGTCTGCTTCTCCCTCTCCCTCTGTCTCCTGGCTCAGCTCCTACTCTTGCTCTCAATCTCTTATCTCAAATAAATAAAATATTAAAAAACAAAACAAAAACAAAAAACCCTCAGTTTAGAAATGAAGGAAGAATCAATTCCAGTTAAGGGGGAGAAAGGAGAAATGACATCTGTGGAGTTCGAATCATTACAGGCATTCTTCTAATTGTGTCATAGTTTCACATAATCATCACCTCAACCATGTAAACTGTTAAAATATTAGCTATTTTTATGGAAAACCTATTCTTCCAAGTATTCATTTAAGTTCTTTACATATATTTTAAAATTTAACTCAACAATCTTCTGAAGTAGGCAGTAGGATTATCCATAGACTCAAATAGGATAAATATCTTGGCTTAGATCATACAACTAGTATCTAGAGAAAACAGATCCAAACCCAGATGTTCCTACTGCAGAATGTCTAATCTTAACATGCTATGCTTTTCCTTATTATCCCCCCATTTAATCAGGAAGGAAACTGTGGCTCTCTAAATCTATAAATAATTTGATATAGCCCATGCATGCTGGGGCTTAGCTTCAGAGCCAATGTATTGGCAATAGAGTCTATGCTTTTGTTCTCCATATCACTCTGCCTTCCAAACACATGTTATATTCTAGGAATTACCCTATGCCAATGTTGCAAAAATACCTTCCCATTAAACTTCAGTTACTGTAGTTATTTCAATAAAACTTCCCAAGGTAAAAGAAACTTGGGAAATCCTGAGTTAAACAGTCATCTACGCTTAGGAATAACTCAGAACCTTTAGCATACTAATGCATTTTCCCAAATATACTGACAATGAGTCATTCTCATTTTTTTTAACTAAGTATCTTCCAAGATGAGTAACCTATTTTGAAAACACTGATTTTTTTTTTTTCTGTATTTCAGATTATTTTATGTTTCTTAGGACTTAGTGAATTCTCAGTGGCTTCAAGAGGATCATACGTAGAGTTTGGAGTAATCAAGCCTATTACACAATGCAATAATTTAGAATATGTGAAAATTTAATCAGATGTCATGATTAAGCCAATTGAACTATCTGTTGATATAAGATCATTTTCTGATATTTATTTAGTCATTAAAACAATAAGATTGGAATAAATTTTAGAGATTAATTTAAGTAAATTTTCTTGTATGTTGAAGGGATGAAAAAACAGCTACTAATCAAGCAATTCTCAAAGCGTGCAATGGGTGCTTTCTAGAGAAATACACTAAGTCATATTACATGCAAAACAGAGAAACAGTCTTCATTATGTAAGCCCAATTGTATTTCACCTTTACGAGTTGGTATTTCCCTTGAATTATCTCAGATCATCTTTTATGTCTCCCTTAAATTTAAGTCAATATCCTTTGGCCAGGGTTCTTATGAAGCTAAATTGATTATCTCAAACTTTAAAAATCTTCTTTGCTAAGAACTCATTTATTTAGAAATACAAAATGCACCAAAAAAGACCTTACTTAAATTTTACATAATAATAATTGATTCTAAGTAAAAAGCAAAAGAAAGGTAAAAGCAGAATGCTGACTGAATTTAAACTGAAAGATACTTTCTTAAAAAGTTTATGGCTTTCTAGCTTACTACTTTCAACAACTATAGACTAATATATAAATTAGTGTTAGTAAAATGAACTGAGTTAATAAAAAAATAAGATGTATAAATAACTAGTATTGTAGAATTGTCTCTCATAGTATTAAATTTCCAGGTTATTTCATTAATTTTAAACTTCATGTACAATGAGAAGCATGCAAACAATGCTGAATTTATCATTTGAACCCTGAATCAATAGGGTTCAAATTGATTTTTCTTTAGAAATGTTTTAGCTCTCATATTCTCAGGGAAAACTCATTTGTTAGTAAACTGTAAACAGATGTTTCATCTGACCCATCAGCAACATAGATTAATGGAACTGTACTAATTCTATTTAATTGACATATGAATTTAATTGTAACTTCCCTGGGCCTCAGTTTTCTCTATTATGAAATGGCAATAATTTTATGAGAATTGTGTTAGAATTATATTGCTGCTTAACAAATTACCACAAACTTAGGCACCCTTTGTTCTATAGGGGAGAAGCCTGGAAACAGCATGGCTCAGCTGGTTTGGGCCTTAAAAGGTGAAATCAAGGTGTCAGCTGGCCTGGGCTTACTGCTAGAGATCTGGTTAAGAATCTGCTTCTAAGCTCATTCAGGTTGTTGACAAAAATCGGTTCTTCTCAGTTGTAGGGCTTTGCAATTTTAGGTGCCTGGTCCCCTTGCTCTTCAGAACCAGCAGCTGTGCTTGATACCTTTTCCCATGCTTTAAATCTCTCTGACTTTCTCTCTCTTACCTTTTCTGTTTTCTTTTCTTTTTTAATTAATAGAATTTACTTTTTAGAGCAGTTCTAGATTTATAGAAAAAATGAGGTAGTACAGAGAGTCCCCATATACTCACCTTCTTCCTAGTTTCCCCATTTATTAACATCTTATATTAGTGTGATACATTTGTTATAATTAATGGACCAATATTATTGCTATTTATTATGTAGTTAATTTTTATTAACTGAAGTCTATAGATTACATTAATGTTTACTATTTGTATTGTGGTATTTTTGTTGTTGTTGTTTTGTACTGTAGTATTCTAAGGGGTTTGATGAATGCATAATGTGATGTATCTGCCATTACCATCTCATTTAGAATAGTTTCACCTCTAAAAAAAAAAAAAAAATTCCTGTGCTTCACCTATTCATCCCTCTCCTCTTTTAACCAAACCCATTAACCGCTGATCTTTTTACAGACCCCATAGTTTGGCCTTTTCCAGAATGTCATTATATTGAAAACATAGTTTGCATCCTTTTCAGATTGGCTGCTTTCATTTAGTAATATGCATTTAAGGTTTCTCTCTGTTTTTTCATGGCTTGAGAGCTTGATAGCACATCTCTTTTTAGTCATAAATAATATTCTATTCTCTGGATGTACTAAAGTTTGTTTGTCCATTCACTTACTGAAGGATGTTTTGGTTGCTTCCAGGTTTGAGCAATTATGAATAAAACTGCTCTAAATATCGGCTTGCAGGTTTTTGTATAGACAGAAATTTTCAGTTCATGTGGGTAAACATCAGGTAGGATGATTGATGGATCATATGGTAAAGAATATTGAGTTTAGTAAGAAACCACCAAACTGTCTTCCAAGGTAGCTGCATCATTTTGCATTCTTACCATCAATGAATGAGAGTTTCTGTTCCTCCACATACTTGCCAGCATTTGATGTCAGTATTCTGGATTTGAGACATTTTGAAAGGTTTGTAGTGACAGGGAAGATATTTTTAATTTTAATGAAGTCTAGTTTATCAATTATTCTCTACTGGAGCTTGCCTTTGGTGTTGTTTCTAAAAGTTATCACCATACGGGGTGCCTGGGTGGCTCAGGTGGTTAAATATCTATCTGACTTTTGATTTCAGCTCAGGTCATGATCTCAGGATTATGAAATCAAGTCCCATTTCTGACTCTGCACTGGGTATGTAGCCTGCTTAATATTCTTTCCCTCTCCCTCTCTTCCCCATCTTTAAAAAAAAAAAAGTTATCACTATACTCAAGGTCATCTAGGCTTTTGCCTATATTATCTTCTAGGAGTTTATATTTTATGTTTTACATTTAAATCTGTGATTCATTTTAACTTGTGTGAAGGGTGTAAGGTTTGTATCCAGAGCCATATTAATGCATCTGGATGTCCAATTGTTCTAGCACCATTTGTTGAAATGGTGCTATTTTTGATTCATTGTATTGTCTTTGTTCCTTTGTCAATGATCAGTTGACTCTATTTATGAGAATCTCTTCTGGGGTCTATATCCTGTTCCTTTGATCTATTTGTCAATTCCTTGCCACTACCACAGTGTCTTGATGACTATAGCTTTATGAGTTTTTTTTTAATTTTTTATTTTTTAAATTTCTTTTCAGTATACCAGAATTCATTGTTTATGCACCACACACAGTGCTCCATGCAGTACGTGCCCTCCATAATACCCACCACCAGGCTCACCCAACCTCCCACCCCCTACCCCTTCAAAATCCTCAGGTTATTTTTCAGAGTCCATAGTCTCTTATGGTTCTTCTCCCCCTCCAATTTCCCCCAACTCCTTTCTCCTCTCCATCTCCCCATGTCCTCCGTGTTATTTCTTATGCTTGACAAATAAGTGAAATCATATGATAATTGACTCTCTCTGCTTGACTTATTTCAATCAGCATAATCTCTTCCAGTCCCGTCCATGTTCCTACAAAAGTTGGGTATTCATCCTTTCTGATGGAGGCATAATACTCCATAGTGTATTTGGACCACCTCTTCCTTATCCATTCATCCGTTGAAGGGCATCTTGGTTCTTTCCACAGTTTGGCAACTGTGGCCATTGCTGCTATGAACATTGGGGTACAGATGGCCCTTCTTGTCACTACATCTGTATCTTTGGGGTAAATACCCAGCAGTGCAATTGCATGGTCATAGGGAAGCTCTGTTTTTAATTTCTTAAGGAGTCTCCACACTGTTTTCCAAAGTGGCTGCACCAACTTGCATTCCCACCAACAGTGTAAGAGGGTTCCCCTTTCTCCGCATCCTCTCCAACACACATTGTTTACTGTCTTGTTAGTTTTGGCCATTCTAACTGGTGTAAGATGGTATCTCAATGTGGTTTTGATTTGAATCTCCCTGATGGCTAGTGATGATGAACATTTTTTCATGTGTCTGATAGCCATTTGTATGTCTTCGTTGGAGAAGTGTCTGTTCATGTCTTCTGCCCATTTTTTGACATGATTATCTGTTTTGTGTATGAGTTTGAGAACTTCTTTATAGATCCTAGATATCAGCCTTTTGTCTATACTGTCATTTGTGAATATCTTCTCCCATTCTGTGGGTTGCCTCTTTGTTTTTTTGACTGTTTCCTTTGTTGTGCAGAAGCTTTTGATCTTGATGAAGTCCCCAAAATTCATTTTCGCTTTTGTTTCCTTTGCCTTTGGAGACATATCTTGAAAGAAGTTCCTGTGGCTGATATCAAAGAGGTTACTGCCTATGTTCTCCTCTAGGATTCTGATGGACTCCTGCCTCACTTTGAGGTCTTTTATCCATTTTGTGTATGTCCATTTTATCCATCTTTGTGTATGGTGTAAAAGAATGGTCGAGTTTCATTCTTCTACATATAGCTGACCAATTTTCCCAGCACCATTTACTGAAGAGACTGTCTTTTTTTCTACTGTATATATTTTCCTGCTTTGTCGAAGATTATTTGACCATAGAGTTGAGGGTCCTTTTCTGGGCTCTCTACTCTGTTCCACTGGTCTCTGTGTCTGTTTTTATGCCAGTACCATGCTTGTCCTGGTGATCACAGCTTTGTAGTAAAGCTTGAAATCAGGCTACATGATGCCCCAGTTTTGTTTTGTTTTCAACATTTCCTTAGCAAGTCAGGGTCTCTTCTGATTCCATACAAATTTTAGGATTGATTGCTCCAGCTCTTAGAAAAATGCCAGTGGAATTTTGAATCGGAATGGGATTGAAAGTATAGATTGCTCTAGGCAGATTGACATTTTAACAATGTTTATTTTTCTGATCCATGAGCATGGTATGGTATTCCATCTTTTTGTGTCTTCTTCGATTTCTTTCATGATTGTTCTGTAATTCCTCGAGTACAGATCCTTTACCTCTTTGGTTAGGTTTATTCCTAGGTATCTTATGGTTCTTGGTGCTATAATAAATGGAATCGATTCTCTAATTTCCCTTTCTGTATTTTCATTGTTAGTGTATAAGAAAGCAACTGATTTCTGTACACTGACTTTGTATCCTGCCATGTTACTGAAATGCTGTATGAGTTCTAGTAGTTTGGGGGTGGAGTCTTTTGGGTTTTCCATATAAAGTATCATGTCATTTGCGAAGAGAGAGAGTTTGACTTCTTCCTTGCCAATTTGGATACCTTTTATTTCTCTTTGTTGTCTGATTGCTGTTGCTAGGACTTCTAATACTATGTTGAACAAGAGTGGTGAGAGTGGGCATCCTTGTCGTGTTCCTGATCTCAACGGGAAGGCTGTGGGCTTTTTCCCATTGAGGATGATATTTGCTGTGGGTTTTTCATAGATGGACTTTATGAAGTTGAGGATGTTCCCTCTATCCCTATACTTTGAAGCGTTTTAATCAGGAACGGATGCTGGATTTTGTCAAATGCTTTTTCTGCATCAATTGAGAGGACTATGTGCTTCTTCTTTCTTCTCTTATTGATTTGTTCTGTCACATTGATTGATTTGCGAATGTTGAACCATCCTTGAAACCCAGGGCTGAATCCCACCTGGTCATGGTGGATAATCTTTTTAATGTGCTGTTGGATCCTGTTAGCTAGGATCTTGTTGAGAATCTTAGCATCCATATTCATCAGTGATATTGGTCTGAAATTCTCCTTTTTGGTGGGGTCTTTGACTGGTTTGGGGATCAGGGTAATGCTGGCTTCATAAAAAGAGTCTGGAAGTTTTCCTTCTGCTTCAATTTTTTGAAACAGCTTCAGGAGAATAGGTGTTATTTCTTCTTTGAAAATTTGGTAGTTTTCCCCAGGGAATCCATCAGGTCCTGGGCTCTTGTTTTTTAGGAGGTTTTTGCTCACTGCTTCCATCTTGTTACTAGATATCAGTCTATTCAGGTTGTCAGTTTCTTCCTGGTTCAATTATGGAAGTTTATAGTTTTCCAGGAATGAATCCATTTCATCTAGGTTGCCTAACCTATTGGCATATAACTGTTGATAATAATTTCTGATGATTGTTTCTATTTCTTTGGTGTTAGTTGTGATCTCTCCCTTTTCATTCATAATTTTATTAATTTGGGCCTTCTCTTTTCTTTTGGATTAGTGTGGCCAATGGTTTATGGATCTTACTGATTCTTTCAAAGAACCAGCTTCTAGTTTCATTGATGCATTCTACTGTATCTCTACTTTCTATCTCATTGATCTCTGCTCTAATCTTGATTATTTTCCTTCTTGTGTGTGGAGTTGGCTTAATTTGTTGTTGATTCTCTAGTTCTTTAAGGTGTAAAGATAGCTGGTGTATTCTGGATTTTTCAATTTTTTTGATGGTGGCTTGGATGGCTATGTCTTTCCCCCTTAGGACTGCCTTTGCTGTATCCCATAGGTTTTGGGCCAAAGTGTCTTATTTCTCATTGGTTTCCATGAATTGTTTAAGTTCTTCTTTGATTTCCTGGTTGATCCACGCATTCTTAAGCAAGGTGGTCTTTAGCTTCCAGGTGATTGAATTCCTTCCAAACTTTTCCTTGTGATTGAGCTCCAGTTTCAAAGCATTGTGATCTGAGAATATGCAGGGAATAATCTCAGTCTTTTGGTATCAGTTGAGTCCTGATTTGTGACCCAGTATGTGGTCTATTCTGGAGAAGGTTCCATGTGCACTCAAGAAGAATGAGTATTTTGTTGTTTTAGGGTGGAATGTTCTGTATATATCTATGAGGTCCATCTGGTCCAATGTGTTATTCAATGGTCTTGTTTCTTTATTGATTTTCTGCTTGGATGATCTGTCTATTACTGAGAGGGGCGAGATAAGGTCTCCTACTATTAATGTATTCCTATCAATATGACTCTTTATCTTGATTAACAGTTTTCTTATATAATTGGCTGCTCCCATATTGGGGGCATAAATATTTACAATTGTTAGATCTTCTTGGGGTCTAGTCCCTTTAAGAATTTTATAGTGTCCTGGGGTGCCTGGGTGGCTCAGTGGGTTAAAGCCTCTGCCTTCGGCTCCAGTCATGATCTCGGGGTCATGGGATCGAGCCCCACATCGGGCTCTCTGCTCGGCGGGGAGCCTGCTTCCCCCTCTCTCTATGCCTGTCTCTCTGCCTACTTGTGATCGCTGTCTGTCCAATAAATAAATAAGTAAATAAAAAAAATAATCATGTAGTATCCTTCTATATCTCTAACTACAGTCTTTGTTTAAAATCTAATTTATCTGATATTAGAATCGCTACCCCAGCCTTTTTTTGAGGCCCATTGGCATGGAAAATGCTTCTCCATCCCTTCACTTTCAGTCTGGATGTATCCTTAGGTTCAAAATGGGTCTCTTGTAGACAACATATGGATGGGTCCTGTAGTTTTATCCGACCTACAACCCTGTGTCGTTTTATGGGTGGATTTAGGCCATTCACATTGAGAGTGATTATTGAGAGATATGTTTTTATTGACATTGTGTTACCTGTGAAGTCTTTGTTTCTATAGATTGTCTCCATATATTTCTGTTCAATGATATCCTTGTTTTTTTTCCTCTTTTATAGAACCCCCCCTTAATATTTCTTGCAGTGCCAGCTTGGTGGTCTTTTAAACTCTTTTAACTCTTTTAAACCTTGCCAGTCTTGGAAGCTCTTTATCTCTCCATCCATCTCATTTAGTGCCGTGAATACATCTTGCCAGCCCTTTCTGGCTTGCCAGGTTTATGTGGACAGGTCTGATGTTATTCTGATGGGCTTTCCTCTGTATGCAAGGAATTTCTTCCCCCTAGCTGCTTTCAAGAGCTCCTGTCTAAAATTATGATTCATCATTTTCACAATCAGGTGTCTCGAGGTCTTTCTAGATTCTATGATCTTGGCGGAAACCTTTCTGCCTCTAGTACATGAATGCTGGTTCCATTCACCAGATTGTGAAAATTTTCATGGAGAATTTTCTCAACTATATCCTCTAGTATTCTTTCTTTCTCCTCCCCCTTAGGGATTCTAATAATTCTGACGTTGGACGTTTCATGGCATCATTTATTTCCCTGATTCTGTTTTCATGGCTTCTAATCTGTTTGTTCCAGGCTTCCTCCTGATCCTTTCTCTCTATCTGTTTGTCCTCCAGATCACTAATTCTATTTTCTGTCTCAGTTACCCTAGCTTTTAGAGAATTTAGATTAGATTGGAACTCAGTGAGAGCATTGTTAACATCATCCCTGGTGGCTTTTACTTCTGCCCCAGTCAATTCCATTTTGTCATTAAAGGCTGTCTCCAAACTAGCTATTGCCTGGATAATTGTTAGCCTAAATTCCCTTTCCTACATACTGTTTATGTCCATATCCAATAGCTCTGATGAAGAGGGCCCAGTCTCTGAATTTTTCTTCTGTTGGGAATTTTCCTCCTCCTAGTCATTTTGGTGAGAGATCGCTGAATGGATGTGTAGCTGAATGTGTCAACTGTGGTACAGGCAAGGTGCACCCTGGAACGCTTCTGAGTAATCGAGAGTCCCCACCATAAAGAAAGAAAAAAGAAAAAAAAGAGAGAGAGAGAGAGACAGGAAAAAAAGAAAGATAAAGAAAAAAAAAAAGATAAAAGAGAAGGCCCAGCTTGAATGGGCCCCAAAGGTAAGATTTATGAAGTATACAAACAAAAACAGATAATCAAAAAGACTGAGAAAGGTAGATGACAAGAGAAAAAAATAAATTAATAAAAAAGAACCCTGTCAAAATGAACCTCAAGTATAAGATTTATATACTACCAGAACAAAAACAAATACATAGAAACACTGACAGAAGAAAAAGATGGGGGGTGTGTGATTATAAATTCTCAGTGTGGGTGAGAAAGGCTAATTTGATTCTTCTGGGATGTATCTTGGTATCTTTGTTAAAGGACTCAACTTTCCTGAGATAAGGGGGGATTAAAACTGGTTTACATATAGGGGTAGCATTGATTGGAGAAAGGGGATTACCTTGAAGCTTCTCTCTATATGAATATTAAAAAAATAAATAAAATAAAAAATATTTTAAAAAGTCAAAAGGAAAACACAGGTATATGTATCAAAAAAGTTCAGGTTAAAAGTTTTTATGGAATTTGATGTACTGAATATCTCATTGTGATGGTAAATAGGTTAAAAAGTTATATAAAAAGAGTTACATAAAAAATAGTGGGAACAAATTAAAAATAAAAGTTGTATCTATGAAGTAGTGGTGGTTGTCCTCTTGTTTTTGTTTTTTGTTTGTTGTTGTTGTTGTTGTTGTTGTTTGGCTGGCTTTCTGGAGGATGGGCCTGCCCCGTGCTTTTTCAGGGAGTCTTGCTAGAGTTGAGTCCTCCTGCCCCCATCAAGGGGGTGGGCTCTGAGGAAACCTGTTTTTCAGACTTTTGTTCTCTGGAGGTTTTTTTGTTTGTTAGTTTGTTTTTTCTCCCCACGGTGGCTTTTGGCAGTTCTTTGCAGGTTTAGAGAAAACAAACTGCACCCAGACCTCCATCTCAGAGAGAAGCCTCAGTCTGTTCCCCTCTGGGTGCTCGAGAGCACATAAATTTCCCCTTTGCTGCTGGTAGAGCACGTCCCCACTCACGGTCTCTGGGGTCACAGGACCTCTCACTTGTACCCAAAACCTGGAGAAGTACTAGCTACTGCTCTCTGGGCAGCTCCAGACTGCCAGAGGTGGTTCCAAGCAGAGATAGCACACTGAGATTTTCATGCTGGCCTGAGCTGAGAGTGCTCAGACTCTCGGGTCCTAGAGAGCACTGGCTTGCGCCTGCACGGACCTCTCTCAGGGGAGGATGTGGGACGCTACTCAGACTCCCGTCCTGCAGCACGCGTGCAGAGTGCAAAAGGCTGTGGTTCTGCCAGCTGGCATCCACAGCAGCCTCCCTTACCCTCACGGGCGCTGACACCCAGACTCTCTCAGGCTCGCTGGAGGCTCAGGGACCAAGATCTGGCTTCTTCACTGCACTCTCTGGTTTCCTGCTGGTGGTGGTCGTCCTGTGTCTGTGGGCTTAAGTCCCTGTCCTTAACCACCCAATGCCACTAATTTCCCCTTAAGATCTTTTGCTCTTTTTGAGTGCTTTCAACCAGATTCCAAGTTAATGCTGGTCCCCAATCACAGGGCACTCTCATACTGGAGTATTACTTTCCAATTGGTCGCTTCTGGTGGCTCCCTCCCCCTTTTGTTTATCTTCCTATATCAGTCTGATGTTTCCACTCCACTTAACCTGCCCATTGGTGTCTTCTGCCCCCCTAGAGATCCAGAAGTGTATAATTCTAATCTCAGGCTGATTTCATGGGTGATCAGAGTTCTTTGGTAGGTAATCAGCTCACTTTAGGGGACAGGTTGAAACAGTGCCTCCTACTTCTCCTCCATCTTGTCTCCTTGCCCCCATCTTTGTAAGTTTGGAAGTTGGGTAGTGTCAGCCTTCCAACTTGTTCTTCTCCTTCAATACTATGTTAGTTATTCTTGGTCTTTTGCCTACCTCTCTGAACTTTAGAAGGTGTTTGTCAATATTCACAAAATAACTAGGTGGGATTTTTATTGGGATTGCATTGAATCTATAAATCAAGTTGGGAAAAACTGACATTATGACAATATTGAATCTTCCTACCCTTGAACATGGAATATTTCTCCATTTACTTACTTTTCTTTAACTTTGTTCATCCAAGTTTTGTAGTTTACCTCATATACAGTTTCTGTATATTTTGTTAGATTTACACCTAAGTATTTCATGTTTGGGAATACTAATGTAAATAATACTCTGTTTTTAAACTCAAATTCTGTCTATTCTTTGCTGGTATATGGGAAAACAATTGACTTTTGTACACTAACCTTGTATCTTGCAACCTTGCTTTAATCACCTATTAGTCTGAGTATATTTTGTCATTTCAGATTTTCTATGTAATTGGCTATGTCATCTCTGAATAAAAACAGTTTTATTTTTTCTTTCCAGTCAATATAGCCTTTTATTTCCTTTTCTTGTTATATTAGCTAGAACTTCCTCTACAATGTTGAAAAGGAGTAGTGAGATTAGACATCCTTGCCTTGTACCTGATCTTACTGGGAAAGTTTCATGTTTTCTTGCTATCAAGTATGACATCTCTACAGATATGTTTTAGATTTCTTTTATCAAGTTGAGAAAGTATTCCTGTATTCCTAGTTTACTGTAAGTTTTTTCATGAATGGATGTTATATTTTGTCAAGTACTTTTTTCTGCATATATTGGTATGATGATATGATTGCTTTTTTTTTTCTTTTTTAGCCCCTTTTGTTGTGATGGATTACATTAATTGCTTTTTGAATGTTGAATCAGTCTTTCCTACTCAGAAAACTCTCACTTGGTCATGGTATAAAATTATTTTTATACATTATTAGATTCTTGTTTTGTTTTGTTTTGTTTTGTTTTAAGATTTTATTTAGTTATTTGACAGAGAGATCACAAGCAGGCAGAGAGAGGGGGGCGGGAAGCAGGCTCCCTGCCAGATGAGCCAGATGCAAGGCTCAATCCCAGGACTCTGAGACCATGACCTGAGCTGAAGGCAGAAGCTTAACCCACTGAGCCACCCAGGTGCCCCACGTTATTAGATTCTATTTGCTAATATTTTTACACCTGTATTCATGAGAGATATTACTGTATTTTTCTTTTTTTATATTTTTCTTTTATTGTACTATCTTTGTCTGGCTTTGGTACTAGGGCAATGCTTGACCTCATAGAATGAGTTAGGAGCTATTCTCTCTGCTTCTATTCTATGAAAGAAATGGTAGAGTACCATTATAATTTCTTCCTTAAATGTTCATTAAAATTCACCAGTGAACTCATTTGGGCCATGTGCTTTTTGTTTTAGGTTAATTAATTATTGATTCACCTTTTTAATAGATGTAGTCTCATTCAGATCATCTGTTTCTTCTTGCATGAGTTTTTGCAATTTGAGTCTTTTAAGGAATCATCCATTTGATCTAGGTTATCAAATTTATGGCATAGAGTTTTGTTCATATTATTTTGTTGCTGTTGTTATCCTTTTAATATCCATTGGATCTGTTGTGGTGTCCTTTCATTTTTAATGTTAGGGATTTGTGTCCTCTCTTTTTTCCCAGCCTGGCCAGAGGCTTATTGATTTTATTGATCTTTTCATAGAAATAATTTTTGATTTCATTTATTTTTCTTTGTTAATAGCCTATTTGCAATTCCATCGATTTCTGCTCTAATTCTTTTTTTTTCTTTCTTTTCTGCTTGCCTTAGATTTTATATGCTCTACTTGTTTCCTAAAATGGAAATTTAGATTATTGATCTTGTATCTTTCTCTTTAATATATTTGTTCAAGTCTATAAATCTGCCTCTGAACATTGCTTTCACTGTATCCCACAAATTTTTATAAGTTTTATTTTCATTTTCATTTAGTTCTCAATATCTTTTAATTTCTTTTGATATTTCTTCTTCGACCAATGTGTTACTTAGAAGTGTGTTGTTTCAACTCCACATATTTTGGGATTTTCCAGTTACTTTTCTGTTAACTTCTAGTTTTATTCCATTGTAATCTGTGAGCAGACATTGTGTGATTCCTCTTTAAATCTGTTAATGTGTGTTTAGTGGCCCAGGATGTAGTCTGTCTTGGTGAATGTTTCATGTAAGCTTGAAAAAAAAATCTGTATTCTGCTGATGTTGGATGTAATATATAGATGTCAATATATCCAGTTACTAGCATCATTAAATTCAACTCTGTGATGTTTCTCTTTTTATCATTTTCTATCCAAAAAATTGTTTTTGCTCAATTTTTCTCTCTCCTTCTGTAATTCTAATTACCCATCTATTTGATATTGTCCCACAGATATCAGCTAATTTTTTTCTAATTTTTCAATCTTCTATCTTTTAATGTTTGGCTTGGCCAATTCCTATTTATCTCTTTAAGTTCTCATGCTCTAGTGACTGAGCTAGCCAAGAACCCCAAGCTTTTTAAGTTATAATGTCAAGAAATGGAGCAGAAGAGTTATCTTTATAAAAAAATTTCAATTCATTTTGACTGAGTAGGTGTTTGAGAAACACTGCACTAAGGTTATTATTATTTAACATCAAGAGGAAGGAATCAGAAAAAGCAATTAGTTACACAAAGGTAAATTCATCAATTCTCAGCTGTTTGGCCTGATGAATTTCTTACATCTAATTTGATTGTCATGGGATTTTATTCCAAATGTTTTGAACTTTGTGTCTCATTTTTCATATTCTCTTTATCATATAATATTCAAGAAACCACGCAAAATATTTGAAGGTATTTCCTTTCCTGCACAGTATCCCTATAAGGAGAGTGGCAAGGTAGTTCTACATTTGTTTTAACAGGGCTACATGGTTAAAGATTGCAGTCTTAGCATTGAGAAATTTCTCCTCCCTTTAACTGGGAAGAAAGTTCAGGGACTAAACATCCATTCCCAAATATGAAAAATAAACGTTAAGTTCTATGAAACCTTGGGGAAAGTAGCATCTAGGAATGCGATGAAAGTACCATGTGTTGTTTTTTTTTTTTCTTAGTAATAGAAGCCTGAACTGAGAACCAATTTAAGTTCAAGGTGAACTTTAAAATGATCTGTGATATTCTTCTCTCTTCAATAGGAACTAGAGACAGAGATAACTGTGCGCAAGACAAAATACTGGAAACCTACCTTAACCCAAGTCACACTCAGTAGTGGATGTAGATGGGGACATTGTTTAGATTGAATTATAACTATGGTAATGTACAGCATGGAAAGTGATACCATGAGGACAGTATCCTGAGTTCGATCACTTTTTTTTTTTAAGATTTTATGTATTTACTTCCAGAGAGAGAGTGAGAGTACAAGCAGGTGAGCAGTAGGCAGAGAGAGAAGCAGGCTCCGTGCTAAGCAAGGATCCATCCCAGGACACTGGGATCATGACCTGAGCAAAAGGCAGACATTTAACTGACCAAGCCACCCAGGCATCCCAAGTTTGATCATTTTATCTTGCAAATGTCTATAAGTTCCAAACTCCAGACATTTGGTTATCTAACCAATGTGTATCACATCTGACAAAAGGTTCTGCATGAGAGATGGTGGATATGTACCAACTTAACAATCACCTAATGCAAATGTATAACTTACTAGCTTATTGTGGACTTTTTATGTAAAAAATAGTGTAAACAAGTAAACATTAACTTTTTATTATTATTTATATTGTTTACACATTATTTATATACATAAATAACAAGTGTTCTTGTAAGAAAGAGGTAGAGGAAGCATTCACACAAACAGGGGAGAAGGCAAAGTACTCGTGGAGACAGAGATTGGAGTCAAGTAGCCATAAGACAAGTAATGCCAATAGTCACCAAAAGCCAAAAGATACAAGGAACAGATTTTCCTCTGCAGCCTCCAAAAGGCATTGGGCCCTACAGACATGTTGATTTCAGACTTCTGGCTTGGAGAACTATGAGACACTCATTTCTGCATTTTAAGCCACTCAGTTTTTAATATTTTGTTACCGTAGCCAAAAGAAACATCCTGGAAATAGTCTGGAACAAAAGAATTTGTTCTGTTTGGTAGGCATACAAAAATGCAAGAAACTTCCAACAACATCCATAACTCATTTTTACACTGCCTTGACTTACAGAGAATACTTCCATAATATGACACTCGGTCTGCCGCTGAATTATATGATAAATAGAAGCTAGACCAGACCCATTCAATTTGCCTCATATGGCAATTTTTTTTTAAGATTTTATTTATTTATTTGACAGACAGAGGTCACAAGTAGGCAGAGAGGCAGGCAGAGAGAGAGGAGGAAACAGGCTCCCTGCTGAGCAGAGAGCCGGATGTGGGGCTGGGTCCCAGGACCCTGAGATCATGACCTGAGCCGAAGGCAGAGGCTTAACCCACTGAGCCACCCAGGTGCCCCATGGCATTTAATTAAGGATACTATCAGCAGGACTCCAAGCAGCAGAATGAAGCCAGTCTCTGCTAAACATGGCCACCGAGGTACGAGAAAAACCAGCTGAACAAAATCCATACATTATTAGAGTCTACTTTGGAAAGACAGGTGGTTTCCTACTTACGTTTCTGCATTGACATTTCAATACAAATAAATATCAAATAAATAAGGAGTCAGTTATCTCTCCATAAATCTACCTTGAGTAAACAAGGGCAGCTTTGTTTTGGAGAGATCTCATCAGTCTTCTGAGGCCTCATATTTAACTCTTGGTGTTTCTTTAATAATGTAAAGGTCTCTTAAGACTACCTTTAAGGGGCGCCTGGGTGGATCAGTTGTTAAGCATCTGCCTTCGGCTCAGGCATGATCCCAGGGTCCTGGGATCAAGCCCCTGCATCAGGTTCCCTGCCCGACAGAAGGCCTGCTTCTCCCTCTCCCTCTGCCACTCCCCCTGCTTGTGTTCCCTCTCTCACTGTCTCTGTCAAATAAATAAATAAAATCTTTAAAAAAAAAAAAAGACTTCCTTTAAGATGTAAACTGCGGGGATGCCTGGGTGGCTTAGTAGGTTAAGCCTCTGCCTTTGGCTTAGGTCATGCTCTCAGAGTCCTGGAATGAGCCCCATATGGAGCTCTCTGCTCAGTGGGGAGCCTGCTGCCCCTTCTCTCCTTCTGCCTTCCTCTCTGCTACTTGTGATCTCTGTCTGTCAAATAAATAAATAAAAATATTTTTTAAAAAGGTGTAAACTGTAGTGTATGTAAAATATGTATAAATATTATACAAAATAGGATAAATATATAATAACATAATTATATAAAAACATACAATATAAAATGTATAATAATATTTGTATATGATGTGAAGTAGGAGTCCAACTTCATTCTTTTGCAGGTGGAGATCCAGTTGCCCTAAAATTCTGTACAGTATTATATGTGCACAATTTTGTGTAACCACCATCTTAAGAAACTTAACTTGTAATTTAACTTAACTAATCTTAATGTAAATGGCCATGTGTGACTATTGGCTACTCTGTTAGCCCAGACCTAGATAAATATCACTTCATTGAATTACATTTTTAAAAAATGAAAGAAAGAAAAAGAAAAGAAAAAAACCAAAATTGTGTTCTGTAAAAAATATTCTTGAAGAACAAGAGGAATATATATATATATATATTACTGTCCTGAAGATTTGAAGAAATTAATATGGGTTTCTGAAAATTGTTTACTATTTGGACCAGAAGAAATTTATTTAAGATTTTATTTATTTATTTGACACAGAGAGAAAGAGACAACAGGAGAGGGTATACAAGCAGAAGGAGTAGAAGAGGGTGGAGGCTTCCTGCTGCACAAGGAGCCTGTTGTGGGGCTAGATCCCAGGCCCTGAGATCATGACCTGAGCCGAAGGCAGACAGCAGACGCTAACTACTGAACCACCCAGTAGCCTCTGGACCAGAAGAAAATTTAAAACAAAACAAAACAAAAAGCTTGTTATCCACAAAATGGTGAGTGTGATAGAGAACAGAACTCAACCTGTGGATTAAAGATATTACTGCTATGGAAGGGTAAAAACTGGAAAAGACCAATAATGAAAGATAAAATAATTTAAAATACTCTCTCTTGAGACTTAAAAAATCATGAATATGTAGATCAAAAGAGCTCATTAAACTTTAGATCAAATTAATGAAAAGAGACACCAAGAAAAATCGTCTTACTCTTTCTATAAAAAGTTAATGAAAATAATTCTACAGTCACTCAAATTGCCTACAAAAGAACGAAATCAAACTGTTGGTTTTCTATTTGCCATAAAATAGGAATGAGCTAGCAGTGTTTATAGACTTTTGAGAGTTTGGTGACCCAGAAATTCTCTAATAACATAATTGGTTTTGATATTTCAAGAATCTCAAGGGCTCAAACAATACTGGCCATGAATATTCCTCAAAAATAATGATTGGAAAATAATAATTTAAACAAAATAAGAACACGAAAATATAAAATTATTGTTGAATTTGAATAGGAACTAAGCATTTAAAATAGTTAAAAATGCATCTAAAAATACATTTATTTGGAGACATCAATTTTATGGGAATATGTTTAAATATAAATCATTTAAGATAAGGTGGATATTAAGATATATATTATGTGTACAAAAACAAGAGTGGGTAAAAATAAAAATATAGCAAAATTTCATTTTTTAATCCTATAGCTAAATAGGATAATAAATGTTAAAAATACTTTTGAAAATTTTAATGGGTGGGAGGGATAGGGTGGCTGGGTGATGGACCACTGGGGAGGGTATGTGCTGTGGTGAATACTGTGAATTTTGTAAGACTGATGATTCACAGACCTGTACCCCTGAAACAAATAATACATTATATGTTAATTCAAAAAAAAAGAAAATTTTAATGGGAATTATTTGTAAATAATTACTCTATAAACATTGATAACATTAAAATCACTGGAGAAACAAAAGACAAAATCAACACAGCAAGAGTTAAAAAAAATTGAAAAAGTAAAATAAGGAAGCATGGAAATTAGAAAGAATTAGATCCAAGGGAAGTACAGGCAAGCATATCTATTATGATAATAAATAAAACTTTTCTTTTCTTCCCCTGTTATAAAATAAAATAATCTTAAATATAAACTTACACTGCATAATTTTATGCAAAATAAAATACATATCAAAACACTAAATGAGGATGAAGGTAATTATATACTCCCAAAAGATGCAGTGTACAAAGAAAATGTAATATTGATGAAGCATTGTGGTTTCAGTAGCAAGAACACTAAGTGAAATAAGTCACTCAGAGAAAGATAGATACCATATGGTTTCACTCATACATGGAATTTAAGAAACAAAACAAATAAGCAAAGGGGGATGAGAGAAAAAGAGAGAGAAGCAAACCAAAAAACAGACTCTTAACTATAGATGACAAACTGATGTTTACCAGAAGAGAGGTGGGTTTACCAGAAGAGGGGATGGGCAAAACAGGTGGTGGGGATTAAGGAGGGCACTTGTATGAGCACCAGGTAATGTATGGAAGTGTTAATCACTGTATTGTACACCTGAAATTAATATTACACTGCATTTAACTAACTGGAATTTGAATAAGAACTTAAAAAGTAGCAAGAGCATTAAAAAGGAAAGCAAATATTAATAAAAATATAAGGAGACAACACCAGAAACATAATTGTGCATTAATTTAACAGGACATTATAAGCTTTCTGACAATAGGTGGACAAAATAAGTGATGGCAGATGATTTCACATTAGAGTTAATAAGGTCGCATAGAATTAATTTTTACCAAAGTGAAAGCTAGTATTCCTGCAATAAGAAAGAAAAATAAACGAAAGGTATAATCATCAGAAAACAAGAATCTATGTAATCAAATGCAATCACTAAAAAACAAGAGTCAAAATAATCAAAACAGTATCTTCTATAGAGAATATAGATATTTACATAGGATGTCAAAAATATTAGAATAATTTTGAAATGTAAACACTTATAAAAGTGACAGAAAAGAACTGAATACACAAGCTTGAAAAACCAAGAAATCCCAATGATAATAGAATAATCGAAATTCCTCAAAATAACCATAATAGGAAATGTGTGGGAACTATATATAAAAAGAGAGAGAATATCACATCCATTTACACAGGTTTAAAAGGATCCTTTTAAAAGTGAAATAAATTTTAAGGAGGGAAATTTACCTAAAATGTACTTATATGATTAATGAAGCCTCCATTAAAGTTCTAATTGATTTCTTTATAAGAGAACAGTTCTAGAATTAAATTTTTAAAAATATGTTGTCATGAATTTTGAAACAAAAGTGATGGGGAGCACCTCCACCTATTATTCCAGATAATACTATAGTATCGCCCATGCCGTGATACCATTGCACAAAGAAACAAAGGAGCAGAATAGGAGTTCTTGAAGAGAACATTGAAATATATTCTAAAATACTGATATTAAGCAAGGAATGAATTAGTACATAAAAGATTTTTGGAAAATCGGCTCTATGAAAATAACCAGGGGCACCTGGGTGGCTCAGTGGGTTAAAGCCTTTGCCTTCAGCTTGGGTCATGATCCCAGGGTCCTGGGATCGAGCCCTGTGTCGAGCTCTCTGCTCAGTGGGGAGCCTGCTTCCCCCCTACCCCAACTGCCTGCCTCTCTGCCTACTTGTGATCTCTGTCTGTCAAATAAATAAATAAATCTTAAAAAAAAAAAAAGAAAAGAACCACACTTGACCCTTACCTTATAATAAACATGAAAATAAAATAAAAAAACATTAAAATATTAGTTATAAAACATCAGGTCATGAAAATAAGAAAGATTCAACAGTCTTAATATTAAAAACTATATAAATACCTAAATTTATATAAAATATACATTTATATATAAATATATAAAATATACATTTATATATAAATATATAAAAATAGAAATTCTATTATCACAAATGAAAACTAGAAAATAGCCAAGGTTTCTACATGTAGAAAATTGGAAATGGTACATATAACCAATAAAACTACAAAAAATATGTCTCTCCTATCCATGGAAGTAAAAACTAAAACAGGAAAACATGATTATCCTGATGGGTCCACCATAATCGTATAAGGCTTTAAAAGCAGCAGCAGAAGGCAGAAGAGTCAGAGAGATGGGACAGAAGAAGAGACGAGAGATGAAACACAAGGGGTGTTCAAAGACAGTAGAGGCAAAAGAAGGACTCAAACTGCCTTTGCTAACTTTGAAGATGGACAAAAAGGCTCTAGCCAAAAATTTGGGTGGCCTCTAAAAGCTGAGAGCCAACAGCCAGCAAGTTTTCTAGGACTTCAGTACTACAACCACACAGAACTGAATTTTTCCAACAACCTGAATGAGCTTAGAAATGTCCCAGAACCACCAGAGAGAAACAGAGCCCAGATTTCAGCCTTGTGAAACTGGGAACAGAGAACCACCTAAGCCACTGCCTAGACTTCTGGCCTACAGGACTTTAAGACAATAAATAGGCATTGTTTTGTGCCTCTCAATTTTTGGTAATTTGCTCTAGCAGCCATAATGAACTAAAAGATAAGAAAAAAAATTTTTCCTGCTGATTTGACAAAGATTAAACAAACAAAAAATCGTTGCTGGAAGACAGGCAGCTATATTAAAATGGACAAAATATAAATTATTTCAGATTTTTCTGAAAAACAACATGCTAACATGTATATATGGAGCTTTAAAGATGTCCATATTCCGTAACATGCTATTTCTTTTTTTTTATTAAAGATTTTTTTAAAAATTTATTTGACAGAGAGAGATCACAAGTAGGCAGAGAGTCAGGCAGAGAGAAGGTGGGAAACAGGTTCCCCGCTGAGTAGAGTGCCCAATGCGGGGCTTGATCCCAGAACCCTGAGATCAAGACCTGGGCCGAAGGCAGCAGCTTAATCCACTGAGCCACCCAGGCACCTTGTAACATGCTATTTCTGTCTTTAACAATCTACTGTAAGGAACTATTAGAGCTAAGGACCAAAATTCAAATATAAGGGTATTATTCATAATAGCAAACATTTGGAAATCACCTTTACTCCCAAATTAATAAATGATCATAACTCATATGTCAGACTATCATTAAGGCAATAATATCATACTACCAGAAATGACTTAAATGTATTGAGATACCCAAATAGACCCAAAAAACAGTTCTAAATAAAAACATGTTCTTCAAAAATAAACAAAACCTCTCCTCTCTCTCTCAGTCTCTCCTGGCTAGGTATACACACACACACCAGAGCAATGAAATCATACCACATATTAAATGCTTATGTAAATTTTTAAAATTCACTTATTTTAATAACAGTGTAGTTAACATAGAGTGTTATATTAGTTTCAGGTGTACAATATAGTGATTCAGTGGTTTCATATATTATTCAGTGCTCATCAAAATAAGTGTACTCTTAATCCCCTTCACACCCGACACCTCCCCTCTGGTAACCATCTGTTCTCTCTCTATAGTTAAGAGTTTGTTTTTTGTTTTTTTTCTCTCTCTCTCTCTTTTTTTTTTACCTCCTTTGTTCATTTGTTTTGTTTCTTAAATTCCACATATGAGTGAAATCATATGGTATTTGGATTTCTCTGACTGCCTTATTTCTCTTAGTATTGTATTCTTTAGCTCCACCCATGTTGTTTCAAATGGCAAGATTTCATCCTTTTTTATGGCTGAGTAGTATTGGATTATATATCTATCTATTGATCCAGAGATAGATCAAATAGATGGACAAAGAAGATTAGGTATCAAAAGCTCTCAGTTTTCCCATGGAGGATGATGTTAGCTGTGGGTTTTTCAAAGATGGCCTTTATTATGCTGAGGTGTGTTTCCTCTAAACCTACTTTATACAAGATTTTTTTTTATCATGATTAGCTGTTGCACTTTGTCAAATGTTTTTTCTGCATTTATTGAGATGATCATATAGTTTTTATTTTTTTCTCTTATTGATGTGATGTATCATATTGATTGACTTATGAATATGAACCACCCTTGCATCCCAGGAATAAATCCCACTTGACCATGGTAAGTGATTCTTTTAATGTATTATTGGATTTAGTTTGTTAATATTTTATTGATGGTTTTTGCATCTATATTCATCAGAGATACTGACTTGGAGTTCTCTTTTTTTATGGGGTCTTTATTTGGTTTCAGTATCAGAGTAATGCTGGCCTCAACAGAATGAATTTGGACTTTTTCCTTCCTCTTTCATTTTTTGGAATAGTTTGAGAAAAATAGATATTATTAACTCTTCTTTAAAAGTTCTGTAAAATTTGGGATGCCTGGGTGGCTCAGTTGGTTAGGCGCCTGCCTTCGGCTCAGGTCATGATCCCAGCGTCCTGGGATCGAGTCCCACATCAGGCTCCTTGCTCGGTGGGGAGCCTGCTTCTCCCTCTGCCTCTGCCTGCCACTCTGTCTGCCTGTGCTCGCTCTCTCTCTCTCCCTCTCTCTCTGACAAATAAATAAATTTTTAAAAAAATTTAAATGTTCTGTAAAATTTGCCTGTGAAGGCATCTGGTCCTGGACTTTTGTTTGTTGGGAATTTTTTGATTACTGATTTAATTTCTTTGCTAGTAATTGGTCTGTTCAAATTTTCTACTTCTTCTTGCCTCAGTGTTTGTAGGTTATATGTTTCTAGGAATTTGTCCAATTCTTCTAGGTTGTCCAAGTTGTTGGCATATAATTTTTCATAATTTTCTCTTATAATCATTTGTATTTCTGTGGCATAAGTTGTTATTTCTCCTTTTTCATTCATGGTGTGTGTGTGTGTGTGTGTGTGTGTTTCCGGGTAGAGGTTTATCAGTTTTGTTGCTCTTTTCAAGGAGTTAGCTCCTGGTATCATCAATCTGTTCTATTGTTTTTGTTTTTTGTTTTAGTTTCTGTGTAATTTATTTCTGCTCTAATCTTTATTATTTCCTTTCTTCTCCTGGCTTGGGGTTTTGTTTGTTCTTTTTCTAGCTCTTTGAGGTGTAAGGCAAGCTGTTTATTTGAGATTTTTCTTACTTCTTGTGTTCCTTGCTATTGTATCCTGGGTGCCTTTTCCTCCAGTTGTCTGCACAAGCTCTCTTTTCCTGTTGTGGGCAGTGTTTGGTCCCCAGCTGGTATAGGGCATGCACCTTATCAAGGTGTGCAGGTCTGCTTACAAAATGAGACCTGCAGGTACTACCTCTGGAACTAGTCCAGGCTGTGTGGATCCACAAAGCACACACGGGCAATGAGTGCAGTTTTAACAAGGTGCAATTCAGGCTTTCACACGGCCCACTTCCACGGCTACCACTAGGACCAACGCCCTATGAAATGTGTGGGTCAGGAGACATGGTGTTGGCATGGTTTGTGCTGGTCTTTTGAGAGGGAGGGGATCTCAAGGATTAAGGCAAATGTGACTGGGAAGGTGGATCCACCAAAGTGCTGGGTGGTTGGGCTCAATATAAGTAAGTTAGGTACTACATGTTAGCCCACACTGGTTCCAGAAGGTGGCCATGTATTTATACTTAGGAGTGGGAGAGCGAAATGGTACCTGCCAGCTTCTTTGTTCCTGGAGAAGTCCCTCCAGTGAAACCTGCCCCTTGGGATTTTCCAGACTGCTGTTTGTATACTGTAATCCCCAGGAACTATTTGTGGCACTTTCTCTTTAAGGGCAAGAACTCAGCTTCCTGTTGCCCTCCATGCTCTCCCAGAGTTGAGCCCACTGATTTTGTTTTTTAATTCCTGGCTTTATGAATGGCCTAGCTTCCAGAAGGAAATGTAGATACAATTAAATGTCCTTATAACCTGCCTCCAGTTGAAGCTACTTGAAATGGGCAGAGTGTAATGTTCCTCCAGGAAGTTCCCAACTATCTTCATTTCATGTTAATGCCTTGCTAGAGGGAAAACAACCTTAACTTGACAATGGCAAGGCCTCTGGTATTCTGCCAGTCTTCTTTAACATTTGAAAGTTCTTTCTCAAAACCCCCCATTTTCCTTACCTCCCCCAATGCCATAGTATATAATCAGCCACCCCCCACAACCCTGGTGCAACAGCTCTTTCTGCCCATGAGTCCTTTCCCTGTGCTTTAATAAACCACCATTTGGCACAATGAATGAATGAATGAATGAATGAATGAATGAATAAATTTTTTTTTTTTAAATCCTGGCTTTAACTCCTGCTGGTTGTAAGGTCTCTGCTTTGAAAGTCAATTGTTATGGGGATTCATCTTCCCTGGATGGGCTCCTCAGTGTTAATAGTCTGCTTCTCTCTCTTTTCTGTGACTGTGACTCTCTCCCCATGCAGAAGCCAAGGTCTGTGTTTTTGTTTTTGTTTTTAATTAACATATAATGTATTATTTGTTTCAGGGTATGGGCCTGTGATTCATCAGTCATACACAATTTAGAGCTCTCCTCATAGCATATAACCTCCCCAATGTCCATCACCCAGCCACTCCATCCCTTCCACCCCCTTCCCCTCCAGCAACCCTCAGTTTGTTTCCTGTGATTAAGAATCTCTTATGGTTTTTCTCCCTCTCTGGTTTCATCTTGTTTCATTTTCCCCTCCCTTCCCCTATGAACCTCTGTCTTGTTTCTCAAATTCCTCATTTCAGTGAGATCATATGGTAATTGTCTTTCTCTGACTGACATATTTCGCTTAGCATAACACCCTCTAGTTCCAACCATGTTGTTGCAAATGGCAAGATTTCGGGGGTTTTGATGGCTGCATAATGTTCCATTGTGTATATATACCACAACTTCTTTATCCATTCATCTGTTGATGGACATCTAGGCTCTTTCCATAGTCAGCCAAGGTCTGTTTAACTGTCCACTGTGTCTCTGCCGGTCCTACTCTCTTCAATGTGGCCTCTTCTCTACCTTTAGTTGTGAAGTTTGTTCTGCCAGTTTTCTGGTCATTTTCTGGGTTATTTACACTGATGTGACTGTTATCTGGTTGTATCTGTGAGATGAGGTCAGCCTCGTGTCCTCTTATCCTGCCATCTTCTTAGCCTATACTTATGTAATTTTTTAAATACTTATGTAAATTTAAAAAAAATGGAAAATGAAGTAGTGGTATGCCAGAATTAACATCAAATCTATCTGTCACATCAGTGATGGTAAATGGGTTTAAGGCATTATGGGAAGAAAATATTTTTTAATTCTATCACTAAATAAGACACCATTCTCTTTAGAAGAGACAAATCTAATCTAAAGTAATTCATAAAGCTTAAAAATAAAAGGGTATACTCCAAACCCATGAATATACATCACTAGGAGTGAACACTAAGATAAACTGTGGACATTAGGTGATTGTGATGTGTTAATATAAGTTCATACTTGGTAAAAAAAAAAAAAAATGTACCATTCTAGTGAGTGATGTTGATAATTAGGGAGGTTTTACATGTTGGAGTCAGGGAGTATATGGGAGATCTCTGTACTTTCTTTTTAATTTTGTTGTAAACCTAAAATTCCTCTAAAAATAGTTTTAAAAAAGAATAAAAAAGAGTATACAGAAATAGAGTGACCAATATAAACCAAAACAGAGCAGTTTCCAATATAAATATTGATGTTCAAGCTAGAAAAGACTGAATAAGAAGAGCATTCTGAAATATTTCTATTCGTCATACATTTCTAAAGGTCTTGAATATCTATACATGGATTGCCATAGTTGCAACATTCAGAAAGCAGAAATTGTAAGAGATAAAAAGAGAAATCAATAAGAAAACATAGTAGAAGACTTAATGCATCTTTATCAATGTAGTAAAATATTAAGGGGGCAGAAATAAATAATGCTATTGAAGGCATAAAACAGATGCATACAACTAAGCACATGTACATTGTTCCCTGAAATGGAGAATGTAATTCCTTCTTAAGTTCCTGGGGAACAGGGGTGCCTGGGTGGCTCAGTGGGTTAAAGCCTCTGCCTTCGGCTCAGGTCATGGTCTCAGGATCCTGGGATCGAGCCCCGCATTGGGCTTTCTGCTCAGCGGGGAGCCTGCTTCCTCCTCTCTCTCTCTCTGCCTACTTGTGATCTCTGTCTGTGAAATGAATAAATAAAATCTTAAAAAAAAAAAGTTCCTGGGGAACAATTACAAAGAAAATAAAAAGATATATTAGAGGCCCAAAGTCAATAAAGATTTTACAAAAGATTGCAGTGCAGTAAAACTAGAAATTAATGACAAAATAAAAACACAAAAGCTCTTCTATTGAGAAACTTTTTAAAAACTCATTCATATAATTTTTTGGTAAAAGAAGAGTAGAAATAAGGACTTTAGAGTGATTGAACATAATGATGAAAATACTATATAAGTGAACATGTGGAATATAGTTAAAATTGTGTTCAGAGAAAATTTTATAAGTAATTAAATAAATAAAAAGAGAGTGAGCACAAAGGAACATTAAACACAAGCCCCCCAAAAGAATAAAATAAACAGAAGAAAAAATATGAGGGAAATAAAGACAATAGACCCACAAATTAATCATTAAACAAATTAATCAGATCCGAGAGAAAATGAGTTAGAAGTCCTGCATTCTTATGTATAGTTTCTTGGCAAGTCATTTTACTACTTTTATTGTCTATTTTTGTCTGAAACTTCCTTCAAAGTAAAACTTTATTCACTGGAAACACTCCCCTCACTTTCCCTTGTCATAATGCCAACGTGCAGTTCTGCATTCGGATCAGCCTTTCACGGATGTAGTGAGTGGTTAAGGAGTGTGATTTGAAAGGTGCCAATGTGGCTTCTGACCCCGAACTTCTCTTTTATGGGCTGAATTCTACTTTTAGTAATTTATTCCACTGGGTGACAGCAGTGCATACTTGAGAGATCATGAGGAAGGAGGGTAAGGCATTAAAATGAAGAATTGGGAAATGAAAGAGAGCTCCAGTTGCTTGACAAAATCTTCTTTCCAAAGCTGCTAATTGATAGGCCCACATACATCTGTTAAGAAATAATTGGCTCCCATATCCATTCTGAAGTGACTAGATAAAAAACTAGTCTTGAATTCCCAGTGCTTATCACCTTCAATCTAGTTAGTCAGATCACTAAATCTCATCTGTTTAGAATTTTAGGAAAATAGAAGCTGCATTTACCTATAATTAAATGTTTTGGTGTTATCTCTTGCCAGAACAGACCTGGCAGCACTCTGGAAGGAACCATTTGAATATTAAATCTTCTGACTTCCCCAGAAGGTAGCCTTGATTTGTTTTTTTTAATCATAATTTTTTTTCTCACACTTTTACTGAAGAGTAAAACAGCGAAAGCATGCCTCAGAAAATATTCATGTATGGGAGGGTGTTTGGAGAGGAACAGAAATCTTAGCTTATGATATACTATTTCTTGAAGGATTAATTAGAGGTCTCCTAAAGTGAAGCTATTATTGATTTTAAAATAATCTTATTTGTAAAAAAGAAAATGCAGTTTTGTTCCCACTATTCTAGCCATTACTAAGAGATTGGAGGATAAAATCCTCCATCCTGTAAATATTTATGTGTTTATAAAATCCCCCATCTCGGCTGATAATTTAATAGATTATCTGAAATATGTTTTTGTATCCATACTTAATAAAAAGAAAGTGGGATTTGTTTCTGTTTTCGATGCAACCCGAGTGAATATTACATAGAGTAAAATAATATATATCAGTTACCTTCAGGTTGTGTAGCAATTCTAATAATCACAATGGCTGAGTTATAAGGAATACTGAATTGTTCAAATGATTTTTTTTAAACTACCACAATAGGGGGATATTTTAATTTGATCTGCTTATTTTGATTACTGTTTAAAAAATCAACCTGCATAGAAGTAATTCAGTTAGGGATATAAAACTAAAAATGATTCTCTATGTTAATTATATCATAGAAATTAAGAAGTAAGACTTTTTGGAAACTTGACTACTCTTTGGTCAAGAATAATGATCTAAAGGAATAGACTAGGAGAATAAAAATTTATAGTAAAATTTTACTTCCAATTTCCATTACTGAAATGAGACATACTATATAATATAAATAAAAATAAGAAAAATATCTAATAAAAGGTCTAATGGTTTATTCTCTCCCATTTAATATTATTCTCATTCCTTTCCTTAAAAAAATTGGATTATCCTCAAGAGAAACAATGCATCCTTTTTATATTCTATGTCTCTACTTTGTTTGTTGCATTGCATTGGGATACTTCAACCAAGATTAATTCTTTACAATATAAAATTAGTCAGGATAAGTAGCTTATAATGAGCCTTCTAACTTCCTTACATTTATGATACATTATTCCTTCACTAATACCAAAATGACTGAAAAGGAGAAAGACTGTGTCATTTATTTCAGTCATAATTATCCAATTGGTACCACTTTTAGTCAATCTGCATATGCCTTTAGTTGTTTTAGTTTATTGGCCACCAAATATCTATCAATTTTTATACATTAATATACCATAATATTATGATATACCAGAATATCAAAGTTGCTTAGAATGGGGATCTACTTATATGGTACAATTTGAGCTTGGCAGATGGTGTTCTAAGTAATAATAATGGTAACAATAAACATCTCTGCAGCATAAACTCCCACTCTTTAAGCTTTCACTCACTTGTATTAACTATTATTCTCCCCAGACCCACTCTTCCTCAATGCACATACTGTGGAGAGTCTAGCTTCCAGAGTGTGGATTTAAAGAATCTTTAAGGACTCTCATTTGAATTTGAAAAAGTTACTTATAACTGAGAAATGGCAAATGAAGATTACATGTATGATATGTATAAGTATCAAATGAAATATAGTTTTGTTTTCACAAAAAGGTGTAAATGCTTATTTTTAGGGTGAACTATTTTGCCACTTAATTTTTTAGTGCCCCAGACACTAAATAAAGGCAGGGTAGGGTGGGTGGGGGGAATTCAGGGAAAGAACATAAGGAAGGAAATGAGGCAAAGTCAGAAGAAAGAATGCAAAGAAATATATCTTGGGAGAAGCAAGTAAGCAAAGTGAAAATTTCACCTAATTCATAATCTTACTGGAGTCAGCCTTGTGTGGAGTTATATCAAATAATAAGAGAAACACGTTGGTCAGAACCTGAATTGTGTTGATTAAACCAATGAAAATTAGTCATCTCCATCCTTTTTGCTCATGACTGTTATTATGGTCAAATGAGAGTGTGTCTACAAAGCGTGAGTGATTCTAAGAAAATAACCACATTTTACCTAATAGTAGGGAGGATGGTGAGGATGAGGCTGATGGAGCCTGATACATAGAGCTCCCGGAACATAGCCGTCATTTGCTAATTTAGGCACATTTCATCTGCTGAGAGTGGTATACCGTGCAGGTTAAATGACCCCTCAAAATCTGGACTCATGTAATCAGAATGCCGGGATCTGAAGCTGAGTTGTAAAGCTATTTTACACATGACCAGCTAACATGAGAAAACAGAAAAATTCAATAGGAATGATGTGATGATCCTAAAGAATTTGTTCTTGACTCAGACAACCCTATAAACTGGTGGAGTTATTATTTATTCATTCACCCCCAATGGCCTTTGGGTGGTTATTTGACTTCCTTATTCCAGAGGTTCCTCTTCTTTCCAGGCCCTTAGAAACTACTGGAATTAGGCATATTTATATCCCAGCCTTTTCTGGGTTCTGAGGAGAATGTTAGCTATAATCCAGTGGATCAGGGTTCTTTAAAATTAAAATGAACTCCATGACAGAAAGGAAAGGACAGATGAGAAAGATCAAGGCAGAAAGTGGCTGTCCCTTAGGGATAACAGTCTTAAAATGGCAATGACACATACTTGGTGAACATAAAATGATTGTAATATAACTAAATTATTAAAATGAATTTATCTCGGGACGCCTGGGTGGCTCAGTTGATTAAGCGGCTGCCTTCGGCTCCGGTCATGATCCCAGCGTCCTGGGATCGAGTCCCACATCGGGCTCCTTGCTCAGCAGGGAGCCTGCTTCTCCCTGTGCCTCTGCCTGCCACTCTGTCTGCCTGTGCTCGCTTGCTCTCTCTCCCTCTCTCTCTGACAAATAAATAAATTAAAAAAAAAATTTTTTTTAAATGAATTTATCTCTCTACGAAGGAAAAGGCTGGCGTTGCATTAAAATAAGTGAGGAAATAACTTTTGACATTTTTTCCACTTAAATTCAGGGCATGGCATTTAAGAACTGAGACTATTTCAGGATGTTTACTATTCCAATATATTTTTTTAATAATTCTGCAGGCACACTTTCCTTATTGAAAAATTATATATATTTTGACCAAGGATATGTTATTTTAAGTGGAGAGGTAAAGTGCTTTTGAAATTTCAGGGGTTTTTTTCTGAAATGAAAATATTTGTGTTCAAAACCTACAAGAAAGATTCATAATTTATAGGCCCTCCAAGAACCACTGTTTAAAAATGAGTATTATATACCCCCAAATTTAAAATAGTTGTTATGGATGATTACAAATATGTTTTCTGTGCATGTGGAATAACATGTTAAGAGAGAAATTTCTCTTCCTTTTTAGATGAAATGATTCCCCCTACCATGTCTTCATATGTGCCTAACTTTAAGCCCTGTACCTATCTTCAGTGAAGATTTTGGCGTCACATGGCTAACTTCTCATCCTTTAAGGTATTTGGAACTACAGTGTTCAACATTAAAATTAGGTTTTACCTGTAACATCTCAGAGAGGCTCTGCTTTTTTTAGTTTATTTTAATATTGCATCCACACACAGGGCTAATTTCTGAGGTTCTTTTTTGGGTCACCTTGTGGAGCAGTGCCCACTCCCAGGCGGGCAGTGGTGGTCTCAGGTAAGCTTTTGCCATGTAGCATGGTTGGATCAGCTGTGAGGTCATGATTCAACTTATCTAATGAGCATCAGGGTATCTGATCTACCTGTATGACAGAGAAGCAACATTCCTAGGTTACCGTGGTATACAGTCTCTGTAAATGATAAACGAGAAATTACAATTATATGGAGTGGAATGTTATAAACACTGCTGTTAGTCTAGAGTGCACAGTCTTCTAAATTTTGCCCTTTATGTCCACATTGCATTTTTTGCTCTTTTATGGCAAATACTGTTTCCTTAACTCATGGAGGTTCTATTGATACTCGGCTGTTTTCATTTATTTAATTCAGCTTCTTACTTAAAAGGAAAAAAGTGTACTATCTGATTAAAGTCATTTCATAGTAAGACTGTTTTTCATTTAAGAGCCTTTCTCTCCCAATTCCAGGTAAAGAAACTAGAAATTAAATAAAAAAATTGTTTGAGTCTTTTGGCTAAACAATAATGAGTAAATTATTCATTTTGAGTTAGCATAAATAATATTTATAAATGAGTATTTTAGAGGTACCTGAAAATAGTTATCATGTATTCCTGCAAGTATTATTTAATATACTTATAAAAATATATACCTTGGTAAACTTGAGCTGTGGTCTTTTTCAATTACAAATACCAGGAAAATAAAGGTGAAATTTATTCCTTTTTATACCATTAATATGGCATTAGATTTGAACAACTAAATGCACATGGGAAAACAAAACATATAATAGTGTCTTGCATGTTTGATATGGTCAGATATATTTTAAGAAAATAACATCAAGGATCACAAATTGTTGGTTGAGTTCATGATTTTGACTATATATTATAAGACTTGAAATCAAATGAATCACAGAAGAGGGAGAGAAAATTGAGGATAGTGAATATCTGTTTTCACATATCTAAATGGGTATAATGTGAGGGAGATATTATTTATTTCATAGGATGAAGAACTTGATTATACTTAGGTATTGCTTATAAGATGATAAAAGGAGATGGATATAAAATGATAAAATGGAGATTTTGGACTCCAGTCCAGAACTACTGAATAAGAAGCATTAAGAGTGGCCCTTGAGAATCTGTATTTTTAAAAAAATCTCCAGGTAATTGTAATTAGACAACCAAGACTGGAACCCCAGTTTATGTGATTGATGATAAAGTCAAAATTAATCAGTGGACTGTCACCTGCCTGGGAGCAAAAACAGGAATTGCATTAATTTCTAGCCTCTTTGTCCTATATACCGTCCATCACACATTAGTTACTGAAATCCTTGTTAGATGAGTGAATGAAGATCGTGGGAGGCATGTTTCATTCCAGTGCAATGAAATCCGTTAGAATTGACTTCCCGTGACTGCAGCTGTCAAAGCAAAGGCCAGATGATGACTTATTGGGTCTGCTGATATCTGAAAAGTACAAAGACTGGCATACAATAAACACCCAATTAATGCTTCACAAATCAAGGCGTAAACTAAATATGGGTATCCTATTTCATGAATTTCTTAATCAAATTACATTAAATGTGAAACAGATCAATGGTGGAAATATAATCAGATTAATAAGAACAAATGAGCTTAGTAAAAACTCATTTTATAGAACATAGGAGATATAAGTAAATGACTAGCCTTTCTCAAAAAAGAACAAATCTTCAATTTTAGTGATTCATAAGCTTCTCTAAGATCCCAAAGTTCAAAAGCCAAATTCACTCTGATGATTCTTCAGCAACATTCCTGGGAAAAATAATCATTCACCACAGTGTACCATCAAAACACCTTGTATTTACTTTTCTTACATCATTTTTTATTTATTTGAGAACAGATCTGTTAGCATGTTGTAACACCGACCTTCCTTGAACACAAGGACACTGCTATCGTTTTGTCCTCCTCCGACCCCTCCCAGTGCTGAGCATAGGTCTGTTTGCCTTGATTGTTGTTGACTGTTGTTCACTGTTTAATACAGACATGTGCTTCAGTTCACTGCACCAGAGCTGTGTTGTTAATTGTAATAGTGCATGGAGCATTTTCAGTAATAGCAATTTTCTTGACTGTCAGTCAGTGCCAAGCTTCTGTTATCATATATTCAGGCATGAAAATTGTATGCTGATTTAAAGACAAAGATCCAAGTATGAATATTTTATGTCTGATTCTTTACCTCATTATAGCATGTGGATCTTATTACTTTTTCTTCTCCCTCTGGCAGAGAGGAGTATCAAATCTCCTCTTCTTACGTGGAAGAAAAACATAATTTTGGCTCATTTTAGGACATAGCTGAAGATTAACCCAGATAACCAGGAACAGCAACATTTACATAAAAATTGATCCTTGAGGCTTAGAAGAACCCAGCTGCATGTTCAGTTTTCTTTGTTTCGGTTCCTTGGGATTTGCTTGAAGAAAAAGGACATTTGAACAGAAACTGCCACCATCTTGCACAAGGTTATGTGGTCTTCAAATTTTTTATGGATTTTATCTGTTCTTTTGGGTAATAGGGTGGGTCAAGTTACACAATATGCATTTAACAGTGACTTTTATGTAGTTCCTGGGATGATTGATTTGTACATTTTTTTCAAGTGTAAGGCCCACTTCATTTCACACAATCTATTTTCACCATTGTCGGGTGATATTCTAATGGAAAATTGAGCCATCTTTTTTATTTTTCAGCTTCATTCTTCTCTCTTCTTATTCCCTTTCTTTATAGGATTGGTGAAAAATTTTGGCAAATCCCTTCAAAGACAGGTTATCATTGTTTAAGTTTTAAGGTACCCAGGGCTCTAGAATGAATCTATGGTTGGGGAAAACCTTCCAGTTGGGGATATTGATGGCACACAAAGTGATTGCATGGTTTTTAATGTAAGAGGAATAGTACAGGTGGTGGCTGGAGTTGGTTAAAGCAGCAAGCTCTCTTGAATCATATCTTTTTCATATCTTAGCCAACTATTCACAGTATGCCTCTTGAATGTAGGTTTGGTAAATGGTTGGGTAGAGAATAGACACAATTTTAGGGTGTTTCTGTTATTTGTTTCCTGGATTTTCTCACACTCCAGTGGCTGTGATTTGCCATAACATCTGTCAGGGTTAACGCAGAAAAAAATCGTAAACTCACCCCCATGTGAATCCTTTCTTCAAGTTTTAGGGTCCCCTCTAGAATCTGCCTGTTCTGCTGCTGTGGACTCTAGAGCCTTCAAGTAACCGTTTATTATATTTTGCCCAGATTTTGTAGTTTTTATCTGCAGGGAAATTGGTCTCTTGGGAGCTTATTGAGCCATTCTGGAAGAATGGATCTTTGAAATGCTGTTCATTAAATTTTAAGTTAAAATGGCAGTTTATCAATCCTTCGTCTTACTCTGTTATTGCTTTCAAAAGAACTTTTCAGCCTACTTTGTATAATTAACTCAGCACACCATTTTACAGCATAAGTTATAAACTGAACAATTTAGATAAACACAGAGTAAATAAGTTGGCCAAGTCAAAACTCAGGGAGATGGATGGGGGAAGATCCTCAAGTCTGAAATAATTTGGAGTAATCTGCTAGGGTGTAAGACAATTGACAACTGAGGATGATGGAAATTATTAGAGTTAGTGGAGTCATAGAATCTTGGTATTGAACAGGACCTTAGATCATCTTATACCTAAAGGTTTACACTTTAAACTAAAATCCTTTCAATGGCATTTCCTTACAAGATAATTACTATTGACTATGAAACCGTGAGAGACTATGGACCCCAAGAAACAATCTGAAGGGTTTTAGAGGGGAGGAGTGGAGGGAGGGGGTAACAGGCTTTTGGGTATTGAGGAAGGCACTGCTGTGTTGAGCAATGGGTGTTAACACTTAACTAATGAATCATTGAGCACTACATCAAGAACTAATTATGTACTATACAGTGGTTAACTGAATACAATTAAAAAAAGTGAACTGAGAAGAATGTTGGGTTTTGCAATAAAGTAAATGGAAACAGTTGCCTAACAATGGTGAAATATCATACAAGTTTTCTCACATAAGATAATCTGCAGCATTTGTATTTAATTTTTGAACTTCAGATTTCTAGGCTAGCCTTACCATTATATGTATATATATTTTTTCTTTTTCAGTATCTCCCCATCTTGCTCAGAGTAAAGCCAAAGACCCTGTAAGCCTCAACAAGATTCCACATAACCCACTCTCTTCCCTTAGCCTCTTCATCTCTCTCACCTCATCACTAACAATATTTGCCTTGTTCAATCAGTTGTCAGCTTACTTGTTTTATCCATGTGTATAGTCTTTTACTGAATGATGGTCATACTTACAAATAGAAAAATCAGGGCATTTCTGGGTCAATAATGTCATATATCTCAGAAACTAGCATTATCCCTCTTTTTTGGAAGGGTAAACTAAGTGGAATCAATTATAACAGTTTTCCAATAACAAAATAAGAAAAGGAACTTTGGAAACTTTGGTTCATTTTGTAATGCATACAAAGTCAAGCCCAAAGAATTTCCCAAACATAAAAACAACTTAAAAAAATTTTTTTTATAAACATATAATGTATCTTTATCCCCAGGGGTACAGGTCTATGAATCGCCAGGTTTACACACTTCACAGCACTCACCATAGCACATACCCTCCCCAATGTCCATAACCCCACCCCCCTCTCCCGACCTCCCCTCCTTCCAGCAACCCTCAGTTTGTTTTGTGAGATTAAGAATCACTTATGGTCTGATAGCCATTTGTATGTCTTCATTGGAGAAGTGTCTATTCATATCTTCTGCCCATTTTTTGATGTGATTATCTGCTTTGCATGTGTTGAGTTTGAGAAGTTCTTTATAGATCCTGGATATCAACCTTTTGTCTGTACTGTCATTTGCAAATATCTTCTCCCATTCCGTGGGTTGCCTCTTTGTTTTGTTGACTGT